>JAGDQP010076493.1:0-10049 GCA_022664845.1 Lepisma saccharinum
AGCGACCCATTTCTGAAGCGGTTGGTGACTGGTGATGAAAAGTGGATCACTTACGACAACGTCACGCCAAAACGGTCGTGGTCGAAGCGCGGTGCGCCGGCGCAAACGGTGCCCAAGCCAGGATTGACGGCCAGGAAGGTTTTGCTGTGTGTTTGGTGGGATTGGCAGGGAATTATCTACTATGAGCTGCTCCCCTACGGCCAAACTCTTAACTCGGAACTATACTGTCAACAATATGACCGTCTGAAGGCAGCAATCGCCCAGAAGCGGCCAGCTTTGGCCAATAGGAGAGTCATTGTGTTCCACCAGTACAACGCCAGGCCACACACATCGATAGTGACTCGCCAGAAGCTCCGGGAGGTTCTTATGAATCCACCTTATAGTCCGAACCTGGCACCGAGTGATTACCATCTGTTCCTGTCCATGGCGAACACGTTTGCTGGTGAAAAATTCGCGTCAAGAGAGGCTTGTGAAAATCGACTGTCTCAATTTTTTACCAATAGGGACAAGGGCTCCTATGAGAGAGGCATCATGATATTAGCTTCCAAATGGCAACACTTTATCGAACAAAACGGCGCATATGTGACCTAAATCGGATCATTCTAACTATGGTAAGTCAATCCTTCAATGTCATGCAAAAATAATGGATTACATTTTACTACACCAGATATTTTCATCCCGTTTTATGGAATTTAAGCTCAATAGCTAAATATTTAATTACAATTTTGTTGTTTAATTTCGAAGAACGGTAAATGCATAGTTATTTTAAATAATGGCGAAAATGGACATAGTATAGGAGCTGAAAGAAGAAAGAGCGAATGTAAAAATTTGAATTTTTATGGGTTATATTTGTAAACACTAATTTCCGTTTATTTATTGGTTATTTCGTAGTAATAAAAAATATATCTCCACATCATTGTATATCCGTCTATATTATCCTTTGTTTTTCCAACTTGAAAAACGGTTTTCCAAAACTGTAATTTTTACATTCGCCCTTTCTCATCCTTACTCCAAATATTGTAATAAACGTCAAATAAAATGCAATGGTTTAGTGGCGCTTTCATTCTAACTTTCAATCTTAGTAACATACGAATATCCGGTATATGTAAGGAGTTCAAATAATTTTATTTTGTGGAAAATGTATAGGACTTAATATGAAAGGAAACTTTGTTTAATTATTGTTTTAAATAGAAACGCTCATCAGTCCACAAAGATCCTTCTTGCACTACCTATCTGTAAGTGTATAATAAGCGCTCTTCTATTAATTGATTATTGCATTTAGTTTCCATTAGCACTTGGCGAAACTCGCTGTCCACAGATATACACTACAAAAGAATACTTCTGCTAATTTGACCCACAAGAAACCGCCAAAGAGATCATTTCGAAATTTACCTTGACATTTTACTAGAAGAATCTAAGTCTTAAAGAAAGGTTTTATGCAAATATTTTGCTGCTCTTTTCAACTCAAGGTTCGAAGATCGTAGATGGAATCTGGATAAGAACTGTACAAAAAGTTCTTTTTAGTCACTTCTGATTCACCTTCATCCAAACCTCCCACACCGCAGCGCTCCACCAATTCCCTTAAGGTAGATGAATTAGGCAACAGGTTAGCACGCTCACGTTTCTGTGCCTTCTTGGTTCTCGTGCCGTGGGAGTCTATTGAACACAATAGTTCCGAGCCAACTTATCTAAAGCTGTAGGTCACACTAAACAGTTTACCAGCACGATTAGAACGCTACTTACAATTATATCAATCAATACTGGCTGAAGGGGTGCTCAACTGATGTTGGCTAGTTGTTTCGTCACGCAATATTCTATCTTGATCTCGGATCCTCCTAGCTCCAAAAGAGCAACTGGTTTGTATAAACAACTTGCTTATAGAACATAGATTCTCGGAATAAAATTTCAGCATAGGTTTCAAGGTGAACGTGTTGATAGCTCACTTGTAAGGATGGAACCTACAGTTGTTGTTTCGGAACCACTCCGTTCAATAGACGCCCACAAGACTTGAATCTGTGGCTGCGCTCATAGAAAACAAACTTAATGACCGTATAGACAGCCGGAGGCCTTCAGTGAGAAGTGTGGAGTAAAGGGGGTTTGTTAGATTACTTATAGGTTGGATGAGGTTAAACACAAGGTACAAGGTTGAGAAACGATACAACTCGCAAATATTTTATTCAGATACAAAATGAAGCAGAAGTGACTTCTGTTGATTGACTGGTAAAACATGCGTTTTTCTTACAGTTTCACATCAAAGTATTCTAGAACCAATCGCGAGACCTTGCATTCGGAAAGGCCAGCTAAATTTTGTATACGATCTTTCTAAAGGACGTAGACTCTCCTACCGAAATTTCGATGTAGGTTTTCATATGATCTAATTGACAGTTTATTTGACAGTTGTATAAAGACGGGGTACATCAGTCCAGGAATTAAACTCAGGAAAGAAAAGTTTATTTTGATTGAGTGTAATCCAAAAACTCATGCGGTTATGAGTGTCAAACATATTAAAATTAGTTGCCATTAGTTTTTAGTTAGGCAATTTTAGAATTCAATTGTTAGAAAAGGAAATGTAAAAAATGTATCCACCTCATTTATTTGTTTTACGAGGGAGAACAAACCACCTAACCATAATTTATACTTTTGGTTTAAATGGTCATAGTACTGC
This sequence comes from Lepisma saccharinum, assembly GCA_022664845.1. Classification (NCBI taxonomy): domain Eukaryota; kingdom Metazoa; phylum Arthropoda; class Insecta; order Zygentoma; family Lepismatidae; genus Lepisma; species Lepisma saccharinum. The sequence goes on from JAGDQP010076493.1 coordinate 2,666, forward strand.
TTATTTTTCTATTAACATTATTTTGTATACAATTGTGAAAGCTCTAGTTGCGTTGAAAGAGTAGTTATCTCTGGCAGCATCGCCCCAGATGATGTCATATCTCTTCAAATAATGATGACGTAGTATTCAGTACACCAATTTGAGTAATGTTTGCGATGTAGGGGTTGAAGTGTAGATATGTTTCACAATGTAAGGATTAAATATGTCAAGCACAGAAATCCATTGTAAATTACACACATCAATCGTAAACATAGTTGAAATATATGTATTGGGTATTATTTAGATTGTGATTTGCAAATCCGAAACGTTTATATCCTTATTTGTTGAGATATGACGTCATTTATGGAGGTGCTACTGTGATTTCGAGCGCCTGTAGCACCAAATTTCACAGGCTTTTTTTTTTAGGGATCTCCTTTTTATTTTGATGTGAATAATCACCCCGTGAAGTTTGTTGATGTCATACGTTAATAGCCTATATTTCGATTTCTGAAATGTTGATTCAAAGAAACGAGATTACTAGATTGTAAAGATTGTAATTATTATATTTGAAATTTGGGATTTTGTCTCCAACGAAGAATAAATGCATGTATGGCTCTGATTGTGTTTACTTCACAAGAGTATGTGTTACACTACAATGGATATTTTATTTAAATTTCAGCTTCAATTGTCCGGTTACATTGATAAAATTCATGTGTTGCTTGACAAAGTTATGCACCAGATAACCAACTTTGAAGTTGACCCGAAACGCTTTGAGGTATTCAAAGAGCAGGTAAGAAAATTACGCATATTTCATTTGGTGATTTTAAATCATTGAAGCAGATAATTTTATGTATTTGGTTAGTAGTCCTATTTGCATCACTTATCATGTAAAAGATTGTTAATTGACTATTTTAGTGTCAAAAATATTCGAGAGTTTAAAGAGTTAATCAGTTAATTGTTTATGATGTGCTAATAAACGACAAGAATAAATGTGATCATAATATGTGTATCCTTTTAAATCTTGATGTGGGAAATAGAAAACAAATAATATTTTTCATTTTTTCTTATACGATCTTTTTCACACATGCTGTATTGGGTGCTAATCTGTTCCGCATATTGAACTTTCTGAAGTTAATAACTGAAGTAGCTTCTCCACTGGTCCTCGTATAAAATTAAACACACTCACTCAATAGTTAAGGTATTTGATGGAAGATGGGTGCCTAGATCTTGTCTGCAGTGATAAAAAATCATAACGGACAGGCTTTACAATATTGCTTCACCGTCTCTATACTCTGGTCAACATGATTTTCTTTGTGATAATTCCTGCCTTACCAAATTGCTTTTGATACTCTTTTATGCTACTAAACTCCTGTCCAAATATATACAGTTTATTCATATAGCTAAGGGTTTTGACGGAACTAACTGTAATCTTAATCCATATAGATAAACTCATATATGTTACACGCATGATAATTTATCTCATTGTTGCTTGACGATAGTCACGAACAATGTGTTGTCTTTTCTGAATTCTCTTCCAGTTATGTCTGTTCTCTCTGATGTACGTCGAGGTAGTACCTTGTGTCTTATTATCTTCCTCTGTATATTTCAACCTTCCATACATTAGCTTAGATGCCAAGGGGTATAAGTGCCGATCGTTATTAATTAATTAGCTCAACTCAATATTGCTTTGGAAAGTACAAATGTTTCTGATCAGGAGTTACGGCACAACTGCCAAAATTGTTGCAGTTTAATTCGATCAATTACTCTAGCTATTCAATTTTCAACCCAATTTACTCAAAATCAATTTTACTGCTCTTGAATCACTTGGATTCTATAGTCAGCATATTTCATGTTACATCAGGGACCAGCAGGTAACAGGTTGAGAATCACTTACATTCCGCATAGCAAATATAAGGACTGTGACTTCCACAACAAAATTAACCCTTTCTCGTATTAAGCAAATTAAACAATATTAGTTCTTTTCTATAACGGAATGACGTCCCTATTCTATTTTTTAATGTTTCAGTGGGTTATTATTTGCATAAGTTGTATTGAATTTGGACCTAAAAATTACGATCTTAGATTTAAATATAGACTTGCTCTAATATGTCACGCCTTTCTCTGTTTCAGACTCTGAGAGATTTAAAGAATTTCAAAACAAACCTTCCTCTATACCAAACACGCTATTACGTTCGTCAGCTACTGGATCTACATGTTGTAGATTATGACGAGCAGATATTGGTGATAAATGGTACGTTTCAACAAATTATTATATTTAAAAAAACTAGTGTTAAGATAAATTTAGATTGTATCTAGCAGACAAAGCTACTTCTACTGCGTAATCTGCAATGTTATTTTTATGTTGATGGATTCGGAATTTAAACTTACTTATATAATATTTTACATATGTTTCGTTAAACCTTAAAGCTGTAGGTTTTCATCCCACATTCACACTTTAGTTGGTGTACTTGACGTAACAAGTTAAATGTGTTCCTCCTCTTGAAGGAATATAATTAATTTATTTTAACACACTCATCACATGAAGAGGCTATTTTGTTATTTATTAAACTGGTCGTGATGACAATAAATAATTCACACACACTAGTTTTCTAGTTCCGCCTAATACTTTTTTTTTCAATTCGAATTAGGATGATGTACATTTGTAAATTTAGTGAGGGCTATTGAATCAGATACTTCAATTACAGCTTTGAGAAACTGACCGTTCTCCAATGTTTAACGTTTAAAATAAAGGTGGAAGATTAATGGCACAAGACCGACAAATATTTTGGAAGTGGAAAAGTCCTTTAATTATCTATTAATTTTAAACTAAATTTAACCGTGTTAAAGGAAACATATTTTTCAAAATACAAAACAAGGTTTAGTAGTTCGTAAGTATGCACAACAATTTGTGTAAGAGTATCTTTCATGGGCCGCGGTAGATCAACGGTTAGAGCACTTACTTTTGGCGCTTGGGGTCGTCGGTTCAAACCCTGCTGGTTCTATGTGGGCTTTGTGGTGGACAAGCACCGTGTGAATGGATTATCTCGGGGTCCATCCGTTGCCTCTCACTTTCCTCATTTCACTAATCATCACATCATCATCCATACGTCCTGATTCAAAGTTGTCTAGAGGCTTTAAAAATAAATTCAAAATTCAGTACCTTTCAGTATTGAAAAAAGAGCAAAATAATGGAGCTCAAGTGAAAATATGAATTAGGATCAACAACATTATTACTTTTTACTTTTAATCACACTAACATTTAAGAAAGGGAATCAAAATAAATCAACCCTGTGTTAACAATATAAATATTGATTTCCTTTCATTTATAAAGTGCTAATAACTAGGGATTGAATTGGCGGGGGAATTTCACCCTATAAAATCTTTACGTACTTCTAACCAAAGTCCTGTTGCCCCTCTTGTCTGTTGGATACGCCAGTCAATGCCTATTGACTATCGAAAAAGTCACCATTGTACTCCCCCAGAGAAAATGTATCAATTCAAGCTTTAACAAGTAAAGTATTTTCTTACACAAAAGTCTCGTATATATATATATATATATATATATAATAGATACATGTTTAAAAAAGAATATTTGGTTATCACCTCCTCTTTGAGGTGTTTCATTTTCCAACTTTAGATGTATGATCTGACTTTCTATATTGCTTCATGTAATTTCCTCTCCTAAAGCTATCTTAAATCCTTCCAAGTCACCGAAAATATTTCAAAATTTATACTTGGCCCCTCTGTAACTCATTGTGTTCTTGCACAAGTATACATGTACTAGCACACCATACCAAAAGGAATTTCATTTAATCACAATTGTCTTGCAAGAACACCTTAAAGTTTTGCAAATTTGAAATTATTAGAAAGCGTTGTCAGTTCACCATAAAATGAAATAATATACAATTGTGGAAAATATTCTTATAGAGATAAGAAGCTATGATGTTTGGTTAAACCTAAAGTTAGATGTTAATACTGTCATATAACTCCTTGTGTAAAGCTCGCATATCCCTGTACTATAAGTATCATTATAATTCATTTTAGTACATACTTTGATGGTTTAAGATAATATGCATGAAATTACAACTGTGAGTCAAGATCAATATGTCCCTTATATTTAAGCATAAAATATTTAAGGATTTTACTGGTTCTCAAAAATTGGGGGTACATTATACCACCTATTTTTCTGAGGTAGTGATGGACCCAGAGATTCATATTTTACCTTCGTTTTTGTTTCTATTAATCTGTTCCCTCCCAGGAATTGGGAAGCAAAGAATCGCCCCTCGAAATCCAACTCTGAGTTCGCCACTGCCTCTAAAATATTGTTGGTGCAAAATTGGAATAATAGTATAATTCAATAGTATAGATTTTAATGGTGCATGCTATAAAAATGGTGTTTATAACATGTATGTCATAAGATCAACCTTTGTCTAGGTACTCTTACGACGAAGAATTACAATACCTACTATACACTTTGAATATAGAAAACATTACATTAATTTAGATTGTAAACTGGAGTATCGAATTTTAGTAGTTGGTATTTAATTTGTTTCTATTTTATTGAATACAGAGGAAAAGACTACATGAAAGTTCTGTGTTTTTCTAGTCTTTGGTTGGCTGAGCATGGCTTTGTACAAATGTCTTTGAGAATATGTTACGAGTTGGATTCAATTGAAGGGTCCAATTGAAAAAATCCCTAAGTCAGTTTTAAGGCATATACTGATTTATACACAATAGTACGTCTTCCCCTATTCTGCTTTCACTACGTGAATCTTTAAGTTCTTTATTTGAAATATCCATCATGGGTGCCAGTGTTACATTTCAATTTAAAAAATCACTATGGCTACTAATTACAATAGGGAAATGCACAAAGTCACTAAGTTCACAGGATAATGCTTTTTTGGAATAATATACCACTTTCTGTAACGTATGCACAGAACGAATCTTATGGTAGACAGTTATGGTTTCATAATTTTGGTATTTATATAATATAGCAACAAATTAAGCTACAATGTATGTGTTTACTGAAACTTTTGCTAACAAAGATCCGAATAACGTCATCAGCTGTCTTGATGATTTCATGCACAAACGTAATTGTGATAAAGTGACATCACTTCTGCTGTTCTAAGATAATTGCTACAGTCTGAACAAAACTAGTATTACAAATTCACATACCTCGACCAGCAATGTGTATCCAATATTTCGGTTCTGTATCCCATCGCTGGACATTCCATAACGCCAATAGATCGATATTTTGCCTCCAGAGAGAAACAATGACTCAAAACTATAACGTATACAGTGAAGAGTACTACACGGATATAGTGAAAGTGTTAATTTGCACACCCTTTCGAAGTTTTATTTTCTTGAACATACTCTCAAAAAAATTAATCACTTGGTGATGGTGATCATGCGGTGCAGTTACTCGATTTCAAGGGACTATATGACACATTTGTAAAATCATCAGTGGACGCCTTTGCAGGGAAATCAGGTTTACGCGATTTGAAAGAACAGCTGTGAGAAATATGAGGACAGGTTCGTTCTGATCATTCACTTTGTACCGGAAAGGTTTTCGGCTGGTGATCATTGACTGGCCGAAATCGATTAATGAAGAAATATATCTTGCTTTCAAATCAGTAAAGCTACAAGGTATCCGTTGCTTGTTGCAATACGTACTCGAAGATGAGGGGTGCTGCAACAAAGAGTTGATGGAACGTATTTTGGTAATCTGCATTCAATGCTATTTACTGTATACTGTTCAGTTCTTCACCAATTGTGCAAGGTGCTATACATATTATTTTGCGGTATTTTTCCATTCTCATTTATAATATTTTATTATAAAAGTACACTAAAGCGTCCTGTTCAATTGAAAAAATCCATATTTTGTTTTCAATATAAACAAATAAAACGTAATAATTACATAAAATCATTACAGACACAAAGATCATGGTGCTTTATAAAACTTCTATTAGTGTAGGTTTAAAATGTAAGTTATAACCATTTCAGGAACAATTTCAAATCTTTCAGGTCGAATATCTCAAACAGTAAAATCTGTGAACAGGATTTTTTCGATTGATTCCTTCAATATTTTTTGATGACAGTAGACATGCGACTTTTTTTTTACAAGTTCTTGTCTGTCACTGCCATATGCAACGAAGACGAAGCGTCTTCTATTACATTTCTAATATATAGTAACAGTACGTATTAGGCATCACGCTTATGATACCATATTTATCTCTGACATTATTCAAATCATATGAGATTTCAAAAAGCGAGTAAAAAACATAAGGCTCTGATCACTCTGAAATAACAATGAGTAATTGAGTAACTTTTAGTGTATTGAATACAAAGGCCACAATTTGATTTACTGTATGTCCAAAAAATGTAACACTTAGAATTCTTCACACACAGAAGCAACATTTTCCTTTTCTTTATCATGCGCATCATTTTGCATCTGTGATACGAATTAAGTGTTCTAGATTGGGAATTTAAAATTGGGAGTGCCTACTGAAAATTATGAATTACATCTAATGATTTTCCGAAATTTAAACGAGTGTGTCTCTAGTACACGGAAACTAGAAAGCGTTTTTTCCATTTTTAAAAGAAACTTCGTTAAAATCACTTAACAATTTTAGGACTATACGTGTATAACCGATCCATTACAATCTCCAGGTCCCCATATTTTCAACTGGACTTTAAATAATTAATTAGAACAACAATGTTAAATTTAAGGTATATATACAACATTAATAATATAATACACCTGTACAGTTTCCGTTTTACGAGTGTGCTTGATTTCGCTTATCATATCTTATTTATCATAAGAGGTGAATGTATTTTCTCAGAAACTGCCATAATATGGTTTTGAATCATTTCTTGAACAAAAAACGTATACATGTAATGGAACTATATATTGTATCTGCATAGTAAACACGTGATGAACATATAGTACAAGAATCTATAATTTCACTCGGGAGGTAACAATTCACAAACTATCAAGGTTTTTGCATTTGCACAAGATATTAAGTAGTGTTGATACCACTTAACAATTACTACTGCTATCGGTATGAATCCGGTATTGGAATGCCTATGTAACTCATATTTTTATTTTGTTTATTCAGTAAGAGTAAATAAGTAGATGATATTTTATCTTGTCTTCTCAAAATTACAGACGCAACTCCTGAGAAGTTATCATCCTATGTACCGGAAATGCTAGGTAAAATTCACATAGAAAGTTTGATCCATGGAAATGTTAACAAACAAGTACGTATTGGGAATTAAATTTGGTTTTTAAGCGAGTGATAAAATATTTAGATTGGTGCCTCTCCGAACTAAGTGCTTAGACTTATAGCAAGCAGTTACTTAGAATACAACATATATTTTTAGTTTTATTGGTATAGAAAATTTA
>JAGDQP010076494.1:0-10049 GCA_022664845.1 Lepisma saccharinum
TGCATGGAAACGACTATCCCCACTGGATTCAGCGACCTTGAATTAGTCCCTGTAGAAACTTTCATCCTGTTTCTCCTGTCCGAGTTCGCGGGTGTCCCTTGTGAGTAATATGTAACTTTACTGTTGTTCCACTCTTCATAATATGACAGTTCTGAGAATACGATCAATATCAATTATAGTTCCTAATTTGGGACTAGGATGATACTTAATATTTTCAACCAATTCGAAAAATCATGGTATGCACAGAAAGATTGAAATTAAAGAAAGGGGGGGGGGGAAGTAAAATACCCAGACCAATAAAGATTTTAGTTATGACCTTGTATCGCATGCAATGCAACAACACTAGATGGTAAATTACCTGTGGTTTTATGGCCAATTTTTATTTAAATAAAATTTTATATAGGACGAGTGGAAAGGTTAACTTTTGAGTTTTGTGTACTACAGCTTCTCATAAAGTTGAAATTTAGGAAACTGATGTTGCTTTTATTACTGAAAAATGTTTAGAATAGCAGTTTTCTTAAACAACGCTTTTAATGTACATTATAGGGTTATTTCTTTTATTAGGAACACATGTGTCACAAAAGTGACAGTACCTTTATTTATCTCTCTTCTGAAATCGGATACAATCACGCATAAAATAACTTGTTCTCTGAAAACCCGTTCCAGGAACATCTTGTAGCATCTTTTATGTAGTTAAATAGCGCCTCACGCAGAAACTCGTTTGACGTCAGGCACACGCATATATTGTAAAATAGCTGTTACTCCCTCTCCCACTTTTGTACTTGTACACTGAACCATACATAAATGTGAACATGCAGTTCCCTCATCCTTCTACCTTCCACGATTTCATCCCTTTAATTGCATATCAATGTTATGTAGCGTTCATTATTGCCTGTGATTTTCACTTCCATAATTTTAGAACCTAGAGTTTCTTTCGAGGGAAATGCACAAAATGTATTACATTTACAGTGGAAGACATAAGTATTGCAACAAACCGTATTTCGTCTTAAATGTTACTAATTTTGTGCACGTGTTCAATTTAACAAAACTTAATTTCTTACACAAATTTATTTAATTTAGAATATAATATTATCATCATGAAAATAAAATAAAGATGTAGTTTTTAAGGATTTACAAATGAAATGTACTTTTATACCCTCATAAAAGTATTGAAACGTGATCAACTCAAGTGAATACTTTGTCGAAAGGCCCTTTTGTCCAGATAATTAATGGAATTTTCTTTGCCATTTTATTTACACATTTCTGTCATTTCCAAGTCCTATTTGATCCACTCTCTCAAAAAAATCTGCTAAGGTTTTTCTTTAATTCTGTTATAAGATGTATCACCTTGTTTTAGAGTTCATTCTATATGTTCTCGATGAAATTCAAGTTGAAACTCGGAGGTTGGATCTATTAAAGTTGAGCTTTTTCAACACAGTCCACTGCTGAGCAATTTCTGCAGTGTGTTTCACATGAGTTTTCCTGTCGGAAATGAGTGTCGGAGTCCCAACTTTTCTCCACTTTCGTTAAGAGTTTCCTGCAAAATGTAATATTTCAAAGTTGTTTTCCATAAATACAAGATTTCATACAGCATTGGAGGCAAGTATACCCCAAATCCTATTGCACCTGCCTATGTTTGGCTATACTTACTATGCTTTGATGATCAATTCAGTAAGTGATAAGAAGGCAAATGTTAGGAATAACGCCAGGATTCTAAAGAGGAAATCATTTGTGAATAAATCAAATCGGAAATATCGCAACAAGTTTACAAATGGATCTAGATAAGAAAAAATAATCACATCTGGGACTAGGTTCCATAGACATGAAAGCAAGCTCAACACATCAAGTAGTGATTTCCAAATATTAATGTGGAGAAGGCGCAACGCAGAATGGGACTCTCAAAACGTGGTAGACAGAATCAAACAAGGAGGAACAGACGTAGTCGTATAGAGTTTACAGTATGCAATATGAACACTTGTATTTATAGAGCACAAATGAATAAATCTGAATATAATCTTTTTTCTCAATAAAATCTTAAACAAAATGCTAAGAAGTTGGACTTAGGAAATAACTTTTGTTCCCCTCAAGGCACTTAGGCGAGACACACAGGAGAAATCTTGGCAGTGGACTGTATTGAACTCATTTCACACGTTAAAGGCACAACCTGTGGGTTCCAAGTCAAAGTTAATGGAGAATATGGAATAAACTCTAAAACAAGGTGGTATACCATAATATGAGAATTAAAGCAGAAATTGAGCAGATTCTTATGGGAAAATGAGCCAAAAGACTCAGAAGTTACTAAGAAACATTGAAAAACTTCAATTAATTATCTGGAGGAGAGTGGCGTTGAAGTCCTTAAGTTATGGATGATCCAGTTCTTTTGTCAGCCTATAGAAGTATGCTTTCGTTTTGTAAATCCTTACATACTGCATTCATTTTTTATCTCCCTGGTAAAATTACTGCTCTTTTAAATTAAATAAATTTGTGTTAATAAATTTTTCGTTTTCATCATACAAAAAATTAATAATTAGTTTAATGTAAGGCGAAATACAGTTTGTTCCTATAATTATGTGTACCACAGTATAAAAAACGAAGAGATATTAATCCCTTCCCTTTCAGAGCTAAGGAAATATTGCCTTGAGAAGGTCACGGAAGACTAGTAGCGAAAAAGGAGCATACTTGGGATTTTGCGGTGTTGCAAAAGTTGTGTCGGTTTTTTACACACTGCCTCGCAATATATTACTTAAATTTAGGTCCGTGAGTATTTTCAGAGAGTTCCTAAAGTAAAAAATAGCAACTACATACCACATTATTTGATTATATATAGAAATATAATCTCTCATCTGTATGACTCTAATTTGTCGACGATTACATTGTTTCTGTACATTGTTTCCTCACCCCACCCCACTAAAACGCCAGTTGCGAATAAGGGACATACTTGGGATTCTGTATACCCGTTGACAAAGAAAAATGTACACCCAGGAAAAAACAGACACCTCCTTAACATTGCAAGGGTTAAGAAACAATGCACCCTTCTTGGTGTAGTGCTGCAATGCATATCCTACAAGGAGCTAAGAAACAAGTTACCCTCTTCGGGATAACACGAGAATATATATCTTGATAGGAGATGGACTCTTTCCACATATCCCTTATTCGCTACTGGCGTTTTAGTAGGGTGGGGTGAGGAAACAGTGTTGCGTTGTCAGATGGTGGAACGTATCACTCGCTCTCTCGTTGAGCGTTACAGCAGATGAGAGTTTGAAGCAAACTAAGACTTATAAAATGTTTTGCGTTGTTTATACAAATAATTATAACGTGTGAATGTTGGAAAAATTTTAACGCAACAAGAAATCATTACATTCCCTCCCCCATAACTTTTCTCTTGCAAAATCAGTGTTTTGTTTTACCAAAACAGTGTTTCGTGTTACAAAATCATTGTTTTACTTTTAACGTCAGTATTCTGTTTATGAAATCAATGTTTCACTTCTAATGTCAGAATTTCATTTTAAAAAATCATTGTTTTCTGGTATCAGTGCTTTTATTTTCTTAAAATAAGGAACAACATGTAATGTTGTGAGTCAACAATAGAAAATTCATGATCAATGTCTTAGAGAAACCTTAAATACAAAATATTTTACGGTTTTTCAATAGTAATGCCCAGCAAAAATTTGTTTCAAGGAATAAGTTCATTCTAGGTACTTATTACTGTACAATAGTAAATGCTGGATTCGTGTTGGCATGAGGGGAAACTGTTTGATGGAGACAAATTTGAGATACAGGAAAATTTATCTAGTAACGATATCGGGAATGGCACATTTGGCGACAGTGAGTTAAATACTGTTAACGTAAATGCCTGGGGCTCTATTGTTATGAAAGAACAAGATAAGTACCTGAAATCCTGTAGACGATGGTGCTGACAGTTGTTAGGGGGAGTATCCGAATAAGGTTTAGAAGATCTTCCCGTGAAACTTGAAGTATTTCTCTAAGTTGATAATATCTCACCATGCTACTGCGCAACCGCTCTGCGCATGTTATATTTCCCCAACGACATGTTTGTTGAACGACATAGATATAAAAACAGTAAGGAAAATTTTAATCATTGATTATTGGTTACTAGTGTGCCAAAGCTGTAGTGACGTATCCAAAATGCGTCTAAACGCACTCAGTGTTATTCGTCTGCTTTCCGCCTATTTTTCTATGGTGGACATTGCAGAAACGCCTACAAACAGGGCAGAGACACACCTTGCAAATATTCTGAAGGACATGATCAACGACTATACTGAAGGAGCAATACCAATATATGACGAAGACATCACTGTGCATCTCGATGTCGCTGAAGATATGATAAAATCGAACGCAATCACCGATTCGGGAGAAGAGGATGAACCTTACTAGGAAAATGTGCCAACGACAATGTCGAAAACATGTGGTGATACTGGTGGTGAGTCTGTAGACTTGGAGTACAAGAGGAAAGCAGTTGAATTCTGGAAGAGTGGGAAAAAAGCGACTCTCGTTAGAGACAGTTATGCGACATTACAGGAGGGTAACGTCCCGAAAACAGTTGTACCGCTGGGAAAAGCAACTCTCTTCGGGCGGAACACGCAGAGACAAATTGCGTGAAGTGTCACATACTGTGCTTCAAAACTTCCAAACTGCAATAGCTGTACACATACCAGTGCATGATATAGATCTGCAGCGGTGGGCTCTCCAAACAAGTGAGGATCATAACCTTGCATCATTCACTGCCTCGAAAACGTGGCTGTTGGCATTGAAACGGGCCCACAATCTTGTTTCGCGTAAAGTTACCAAGCTTGTAACACATGCACGAGTCGGAGACACCCCAGATGAGACACCATACATCCACAACTTCATTCACTTTGTACAGAATGACATTGCCGCCGTTGGTGCTGATCATGGGTTTAATTCGGACCAAAGTGGTTTTCGGCTAGAGATGCACAGTGGTCGAATTTTGGCGTTGCGTGGCTCAAAACGTGTCGAAATAGTTATACAATCTGTGAGTTCAACAACTCACAGCTACACCATACAACCTATTATATCAGCAAATGGCGAGTTACTTTCACCTTTATTCATGGTCTTACAGGAACCCAGTGGCAACTTTGGTCCCCGTGTACAAGAAACTATATTCCGTCCTGCAAATGTATATGTGGTGGCGTCACGTTGAGGCAAGCTTACTAAAGAACACTTTCGTGTGTGGGTGCAGGATGTGTACTTTCCTCACACACACAACAATAGTATGGTGCTATTAGATTAATGGACCGGGCACTGTGAGCGGACTGTGCAGCAAGTCAAGCCAGATGGGATAAACATGACATTACGTATGATACCAAAGGGACACACAGGTGAGTTACAACCACTCGATGTATATGGTTTTCGGCTGTAGAAGCAGTTTGTTCATCGGTTCTCGGATTCAGTGATGTTACAAGGATATGAGTTAAATTTGCGTGCTCGGAACTACATTATTAAATTACAGTCACTTATACATCGCCAGTTTTCGTCTCCAGCGTTTCAGCATGCCTTGCAATATGCATGGTACAAAGCTGGATATCTTATAGACCATCCACCACATTTCGAGACACCCGTCGATTACTGTTTCAACCTATAAAATGTGATATATGTGGAGCTGTTGCAATCATAAGGTGCGGTAAGTGCAAGCGATCATTGTGCTTACAACATTTCTTCCATGACTATCATTTCTGTGACACTTATATTCATTAACATTCCCATAACGATGAGGTCGATATTATGTATAAATTGCATATGTGGGTTCTTATCGCATAAAGAGTAATAAATCTCTCTGTAGTGTATTTGTATTTATGATCTTCTGTCTTCTGAATCGACCACCCACACCACCACATTTATTTTAGACGCGGAAATCTTAGTGAAAAGTGATTCTGCACGCAATATAAATCCATTATGTCCTGGTTTTTATTTCAAGCATGTCAGATAAAGTTCTGCAGTGCAGTGTAAAACGTATGTACATTGTACTCATATATATAATCTCGCAGATTGTCAAGATTCTTTTTAATGGGCTGTATTTATTATAGTGTTTACAAACATCCCAGTGCTCACACCCAGTGTCAGAATTTCTGTGTTTTGTTTGCAAGATTAGCCAATATGGGTCTCTCACTTTCCATTGCATAGACTCCCGAGTATGTACTTATGGATATCATAAAATATCTCACTACGTTCGACTTTAGGGGTATTTGTACCTTCTTAACTTCGAGGGTTCGCCAATACAAACTGTATTTACGTCGTAATTTTCACTCCTTTATCCACCACAGAAGTTTCAAGCAAATCTGCAGTGTGCGTTGGTAATTATGGCCTGCCTACCAGTTGTCTCAATCCCAGTGTTCGAACTTTAGGGAGGCAAAACCCCCATTAACCAAATACGTTGGCCGATATACAAAAACACGTCTGTCTTACTGTTTGTTTCTTCATCCACTGCAGAAGTTTCAAGCAAATCTGCAATGTGCGATGGTAATTATGGCCGGCCTACCAGTTGTCTCAATGCCCTCTGTTCGAATTTTAGGGGGGGCAATTACCCCCTACAACCCCCAGGTTGGCCGATATACAAAAACACGTCTGTCTTACTGTTTGCTTCTTCATCCACTGCAAAAGTTTCAAGCAAATCTGCAATGTGCGATGGTAATTATGGCCTGCCTACCAGTTGTCTCAATGCCCTCTGTTCGAACTTTCGGGGGGAAATTACCCCCTTCAACCCCTACGTTGGCCGATATACAAAAACACATCTGTCTTACTGTTTGTTTCTTCATCCACTGCAGAAGTTTCAAGCAAATCTGCAATGTGCGATGGTAATTATGGCCTGCCTACCAGTTGTCTCAATGCCCTCTGTTCGAATTTTAGGGGGGCAATTACCCCCTACAACCCAAACGTTGGCCGATATACGAAAACACGTCTGTCTTACTTTTTGTTTCTTTATCCACTGCACACGTTTCAAACAAATCTGTAATGTACTTTGGTAATTATTGCCTTGTTAAAAGTTGTCTCAATGTCGTTTTTTCGCACTTTAGGGGGGGCTTTGCCCCCTTAAACCGCCACGTTGGCCGATATAAAAAAACACTGGTCTTTTATTTTTTGACTCTTTATCACCCGCAGGATTTTCAAGAAAATCCGGGTGTCACACTTGGAAAACCTTGCTTGTAAGTTATATATACGCTCAAAATTTATTATTTTACGTACTCGTTGAGAAAGAGTAATTCAACGCATTTTAATTACTTCATTATTTTTTTTCTGTGGTTGTCTCCACCTCACGATAAGCATAATGTTTAAGACCAAGAGAAATGAAAGTTCGTGGACGAAAACCTATGCAAGGACATTTGGGGTATTCCTTACAAGATAGTAATGCAAAAATTAAAAACAAAAGGGGTAATGAATACATTAAAAAAAAGACGATGGAACGTTTACAATTAATTGGCAGCAAACCATGGAGCTAATCTTTACAAAATTATTTCCAGATGATAGCGAAGACAACGAGAACGAGGAGCACTCAAGAATGAGACAAGAAGTAACGCAACCCCCAGAAGCAGGCGAAGAACAAGAACTACCAACTATAGCCAATCAAGAAATAAAGGCCGCACTAAAATCACTAAAAGTAAACAAAGCACCGGGTCCAGACGGAATTAAAAACGAAATCTACAAATCTTTAGCGGAATTTTGGGCGCCATATTTAGCAAAATTATACAATGAATGCCTACGTCAAGGAAGATTCCCAGAAATATGGAAAAAAGCAAAACTAATTATTTTGTATAAGGGACAGGATAAGCCGAAGACGAATCCCAAATCATAAAGACCTATCTGCTTGCTTAACGTAATCAGCAAAATTTTTGAAAAAGTATTAATTAACAGAATTAATGATAAAAGAGAAAACCTAGAACACTATAACCTACAATATGGCTTTCGTCGGCTTTCGTCCTGCTAAAACCTAGATCCACTGAAGATGCAATAAATGAGTTCTGCGAGGCAGTAAATAGATTAAAGCAGGATAATTGCAAATATGTCATGGGAGTCTTCCTTGACATTGCCGGCGCATTTGATAACGTGTGGTAGCCATCAGTTTTGAGGGAATTGAAAAACATTCGGGTTCACTCAAACGTGTGGAAAACAATAAAAGATTACTTCCAAAACAGAACAATAGAAATAGAAACGGCTGATGGCGTCGTGAGCAAGGCTCCGACAAAAGGATGCCCGCAGGGCTCAGTGCTGGGGCCGATTGCGTGGGATGTGATGTTTCAGCCATTTCTGGAACTGCTAAACGGACTGGAAGAAGTGGAACGGGTCGTGGGATATGCGGACGATCTGGCCGTCGTAATAAAGAGCAAAATCAGGCAAGATCTACAAGATAAAGCAAATAATATTATTGGAAGAATGACATCGTGGTGCGAGAACAATAAACTATTAATATCAGCAGAAAAAACGAAATATGTAATATTTAAGGGTAAACTTAATTTCAATAGGGGACCAATAATGAAGATAGAAGGGAAAACAATTAAAAGAGGAAAAGAGATAAAATATCTAGGTGTGCTACTCGATGAAAAGTTAAATTTTAGATCCCATGTGACTACAATAAAAATAAAGCTATTAAAATATCACATACACCGGTGTAAACTTGTAAATATTGCTACCAACGACTATAGAATACCATACCAATCAATATCATACGAATGTGCCACGATGTCATAATTCGCTCCGTTGTTGGATATGCCGCCAGCGCCTGGTGCCACCGGATGGATGATATAAGACAAATACAAATTATCAACAGATCTCAAAGACAAATCTTACAGGAGCCTAAAGAACCACTCCGGTGGAGGCACTCCAGGTGGCGAGTGCGTGGCAAAGATTCTGGAATGAAACATCTAAGGCTAGAAGAGTGTTTAGGATGTTTCCGAACGTGGCAGAGGACAAACATGAACCTAGAACTGGAAGGATGTCTACTGCATTTCGTTACCGGTCATGGGCCCTACCGTCAGAGACTGAAGGATTTGAAACTAGATGAAGATATTATGTGCCACGTCTGCGGGGTGATTGCTTTGCCGGACCGCGTGGTCCTCAGATGTAGAGAAACAGAAGAACTGGTTAGAGACCAAAGAGTCCTTCTGGGGGAGAGACCCGTCACAGAGGTTCTGAGAAAACCAGAACTGGTGACGGTCCTCCGGGAGACGGCAGATAAAGTGTCTGCATTTTATAGGAAAAGATACCTGTCCGGGAGGCGCGCTCTGGGGCGTGGCGATCCGTAAAATAAATCATAAGTGCTACATCTAGTGAAATATGACCGGACTGTGCAGGCAAACAGGCGCGCGCGATCGGGTCAACCGCGATAATAAAGAATCTGAAAGTACACACTCCAACGCCAAAATGGTGAAAATCAGGTAAAATACACTATAATAGCAAAACGTCTGCTACTAAAAGTAATAACTAATATATCGAGAAAGAAAATAACTACCTTCAAGAAAAATGAAAACATCGGCATCAATGGGGTGTTACTGGAACTCCAGCAACAAAGAGTGCCTCGCCTAGAACTCCGGTGAGAGACACTCGATTAGTGTGAAAGTGTAAGTGTGTATATGGTGGAGGGAACCAGGCTTGATGATAGTGTTATATTTGGTGGAACAAACAACGAATTAACAATCAGACTAAAAGTTGCGGAAACCGCAACCTGAGGTCAAACAGTGCTTATAATATCTTCGTGTGAATGTGTGCGAGTGAATGTGTTTAAATGAAACATATGGGAAGCAGAGAAGAATGAAGAGGAAAGGAGAGTGCGGTGAACTACCAGGAAGCAAAACCTTCCAAAAAGGAAGAAAGAAACCATAATCTTCTTTTCATCTCCCCCAATGGCTCAAAATGTGAACGATGAAGAACAAGAAAGAAGAAGAAGGTAGGCTAACCCTTGTGACGAGAGGAGGATGCAGCCCAGAGGGAAGACACAATACCCAAGGAACGCAGAATCTAACCTTTTTATTCTATACAGATGTTCTCGGGATATCAGCCAGGTGAAGTCCGACGATAGA
>JAGDQP010076498.1:0-10048 GCA_022664845.1 Lepisma saccharinum
CCTATGTTGTGCTTATGACGTGTATTATGTCAGTGTTTCCAAGTTGTACAACTTTCAGATTTTGGCAAGTTTTCAGTCGCTCGTTTTCTGTGAGTCTGAGTGTACAAACTTACAGAAATAATCAAAAGTTGACTTATTTAAAGTGTGCAAAAATATACTATTTTTTACACTGTACTTATATATAATAATAATAATAATAATAATAATAATAATAATAATAATAATAACTATAGGACACATTCACCTTTTACGGTGTCTACATAATATAGCTGAGAGAGAGTCGTTAGCATTTAATAGAATGTTTTACAAACCTAATTGAGCCTCGTTACGATGTGGACAGTACATGGTTTAACATTCTGATACTGTTACAGCCTTAATAATATTTCCCTATACCACTATGTCGGCTTAGCATGAATTGGTTCAATCGTATCTTCGTCATGCTTGAATACGTCTTCAATAATTAATTCTCGTTGCCATGAAAACGGCAAATGTCTTACCTTCTAATACGGTTACAGCCTTAAGAGTATTTTCGTATACTGATGTCACCTTTGACTGGAATTGGCTTAGTCGTTCCTACGTAATGTTCGAATATGCATACCATAATTCCCCTAACATTACAGAATATCCGTCTAATATGAACCTAATATGGACCCAATACTGAGGCAATATGGGTCCAATACTGAACAAATATGGGCCCAATACTGAGCCAATATGGACCCAATACTGAGCCAATATGGGTCCAATATTCTGTGCTGCTACAGTTAGTCTCGTTACCATAACAACGGAAAAATGTTTAATATTCTAATAAAGTTAAATCTTTTCCCAGTATCTCTCTGGATCACCAGGTGATTACCAAGATACTACTCTGGCCATAACCTTTCTCATCCTCTACCTATCCCATTCCGACCTGAACCACAGATACCCAATGGTCATATATAAATTAAATTAAATTCACTCTTCTTTCAATTTCACTTGAACAAATTATCAGGATTATGATTCTTGAAAGTTATTTCGTCATAACAAAAAGGACACTTTCCATTATTGTTTCTTTATAATACTCACTCTTTTTTTTTAAAAAAAAAATAATAATTCCTTTATGTTACGTCCACTTTACTTCTCGTTTCAAGTAATTTTCGAAAACAAAGTCTTTCCCTAAAATCCTTTTATTCCTCTAGAAACTAAACTCACGTACTATTTCAACATTTACAAGTACTGTTGGTCTCGGTTTCGAGACCTTGTTGGGGCTTGATTAGGTCTTCTGCCCCCTGAATACCCTTGTTTGAACCTATATACACAGTAACGTGGGACCTACATTGCGTTCTCTCACTCAACTTAAAATGGGTTCATACGTTCAGCCAATTTATAAAATACCAAAACATGTGAACAGTAAGTGTACTGAACGTGTATATAATTTTTTTTTTAAATAAAAAAGTCCACCTCAAAACGAAGGAAAGAGAGGGATAAAGAACCGTAGTAAAGGCGCCATAGACAGCCGCTCTTTTCAAATCCAAAAGAAGCATAACGATTGGTCGCGTTGTCCCTCTGAAAAAAAAAACATGAAAAAAGGAAGTCAAGAAAGAGGGAAGGTATTCCTTACCCTTTTTTCTCCCAAAAGTCTCGCAAAAGATATCGGCTGAAGAGACCAAAATAGGTCGAAACAGCTAGCGCAAACTGTCCTGATATAGCAGCAAATTACAAGATGGACATTTTACAAAAATTTTCTGAGGTGAATCTGGAAAAATTCAGACCGGGTTCGTATCCGGTCAGAGGCAAGGACCAGAATCCTTCAACACAGAGGCACACTATCCGTGAAATGAAACGCAGTCCTGTACCTATATTCAAACTGAAAAACCAACTTTGAATCTTGCTGAGGGTAACATTAGTTCCACAAGCATTCACCCAACTTTATAACAATTAGAATGACACCATAGCCAAATTGAAAATACTGTGGCAAAACTTACATGATCCCACAACTTAAACAAAATAAAAGATCTACAAACTAAAGTATGTAAAAACAATCTGTACAACACAGAACCCACACAAACTGGGAAATCCAGAGTAAATGCAAAAGCACTGGACTCCCTTGAAGGAAATAAACCTATAGCCTCCACACTGATAAAACATAAAACTTGTTTTTGAGAAATAAAAACAAAGGCCTTCTTTAAGACCGCTATAACTTTTAAGAAAAAGCAAAACTATCTTCAAACCTTGATGTTAGATAAAACGAATCTCAGTTTCCATAACACGGAATCCTCCACATTAAGTTACCCTCTAAAAATAAAGGGTTTAAATCCAAATAAAGGGCCAAATCACAACTCTCCTCACACGCATTTGGACCAATAGGTTAATTGGGAAGTTTAAACGTACCTCAAAGGACTTGTCACTTAGGCAAAACACTGATAATGTTAACAAAAGATGACTAATTTGACATGCTTAGCACAAAATGTGACACCCTCATTATCTTAACAAAATATTGAGAAAGAATCAAAGGGTTCGAGTACCTGAAACTGCCAATGCTAGAAGCAAAATAAAAGATAAAACTTATGACAAAGAATAAACAAAATCTGTTTACATAGGACGGAATCTGTCTTCTCCTAGGGCACTCCTACGAACCAAGTATTGTCATAGTTGAACAAAACTATTTAAAAAAACAACTTAAAAGAAGGCCTAATAACTCTCATCTCACACCAACAATTGAAACAACTTTTTAGCATTAAAGGGTCTATTAACAGACGCTAATGTAGACCAAGCTACTGCTGATTAAATGCACCACAAGTGCATAATAAACAAACATGGCTTTGAGCCTAAAGATAAACAAAACAAAGTACTAAAATAAGGAAACAAACTCATTCTCAAACAAGCAAGTGCGCACATGCCAATATATATACACGTATATATATATGAGATATCAGATAATCAAACCGAATACAATTTTTGGGGACAAACAAGCAGAAGCAAAACTATCCAAGAAACCCACAATCACCACACCCAGACCCTCTGTGAAATCAGATAGGCCTTTTAAAATGATTTTAAGTCAGTACATATGAGGGGTGTACATTTATTATGAAAGCTTCAAAAACACACTTTCTAGCACGGTTGTGCTGAAGTAAAACAAACAGTTTTCCACCGAAACAAGAATCTAGTGCCAAAGAGTTTATAGGAAAGATTATACAACAAACCAAATAGGATGGGTTATTACCCTGAAAACCCAACGAGAATTACCATAGCACACTGGCCTATTATAATTATAAAAACGGACGTTACCCATGTTTGATGAACTGGATCAGGTGACTAAGGTACATACAACGCTATCAGATATACGTAGAAAACAAAACTTCTTTTACAAAAATGTTAGAAATCAAACTGCTCTTAATAGACAAACTTATGGCCTAAAGTGACCTAGAGATACAGAAGTGGCTATCACGAACATCTTGTGCACATAGCCACAAGCTCAAACCCCACACTGGTCGATCACATGAAGTGGTTAAGAATCCAACTAAACAGACAACTGTAGATCCTATTTTTCCAAGCCCTTCTGACAGTTGCAGATATCAACAGCGACTACCAACAACTACTATAGGAAAAAATGTTTATAACAACCCAACAACAAATACAGTGCTAACTGTATATGCATACACAACAATAGCAACGGAGTATTATTATTATTATAAATAATAATTATCGCAACACAACAGCTGTTCAAAGTCTGTACGAAATCTAAGGCCAAAACAAACACAAAATACTGTCCCCAACTCCATATTTGGGAAACGAACCCAGTACCAACAAATTTTATTTGAAATCATTCAAATATATGCATTTATAATTAAGGACCGCAGGCGAATGATTTCCAACACAGGGGACATGTTATTATACTTGATAAACAATGTGCCTCATCAAAAAGGATGCAAATATGCACATATACCCACTAGAGGTAGTGCTTCGCCACATAAATAAGACCCAAACAGAGGAACGTTCTGTGATGGCTCCGAAAGTTCGGACTTCAAGCCTCGCTTCCAGACTAAATACAATTATAGATTTGGATACACATTATACGGCCGTTTCTAATCTTGTAAGGCTACAAACTATCCTTTGAGGTACTTGTCCACTATTTGCACTCAGTTTGTGTGACGCAATAGCACATGAATATAAGGAAGCAGGTAGAGAAAATCTTATTTCCGTTCAGCGACCTGTATTTACTTGACCTTTTTTTTTTCAATATGATGACGTCACAACCTTTTTGCATGGTAATTTTATACTAATTGCGCTCCTGTGAAATTGGGTAAATTTCAACTTGGATTTTCCCTATTTGCCTTACATTCACTTCAGATACTCATACATACAGGGTGTATATAAAGTCTGGTAACACTTTAAAAATGTATTCTGATGAAACTATTAGCATTACTAATTGACGCAGTACACTAGTTTGAAAGAGTAAAGTTGTAAGTTTTTCTTAACTGCAAGTGTTACGTTAGTTCCATTTCTCGCCCCTAGATATCGGTAAATGCAATATAGTGGTTT
The DNA here is from genome assembly GCA_022664845.1 of Lepisma saccharinum. Taxonomy (NCBI): domain Eukaryota; kingdom Metazoa; phylum Arthropoda; class Insecta; order Zygentoma; family Lepismatidae; genus Lepisma; species Lepisma saccharinum. Next base: position 4,519 of record JAGDQP010076498.1, read on the forward strand.
GTTGCTGAAAAGGAGTTTTGCTGTTACATATCGATAAACAAAAGGATTGCAACAGATGTCCAACATATTTTTTTATTGTGATATGTAAAGACCTTGTTCCAAGGGTCGTACATGGCTCCCATATAGAGTATCTGTACTGTGAATGCTGTGGAAAAAACCTTGAATGTATTACTGACAATATTTCGTATTGACGATAATAGTGATTATTTACACAGTTCGTCCAAAATCAAATTTTTGAAAGGGTTATTTTACTTTATGTACACCCTGTACTACGCATATAAATTGTATGCTAAAGCCTTTATTGGCGGTAAATTTCTACTATATGCACTATAAGATCCGCTGTAGGTTCATACAATAAAGCTATTTGTGTTCGTTTAAGAGCATTTTGACAAGGGATGTTTTTGACACCATAAATGAATTTTTATACAGAAATTGAATAAAAATATATTTCATTACAATTGCTTATAAACGTTTAATCTATTCCTTTCAGTAAGTGACCAAGAGCATCGGCAAGCTGGGGAGGGGTGGGGGCACTTGCCCCTCCCCCTGGAATTCAGATTGTATTCTTTCCATTATTCTTTATATAATTAGTGTATATTCTTTCGCTTTTCACTGCATGCATTTCATAACAAGATATTTGGAATTCTGCCCTTACATTTCCTGGTTTATTGACACATTCGTTTTATTCTATGGAATCACAAAACCACCAAATTGTAGCCACAAAACTAACTCTATAAAGACATCGAGAGTGGTATCATTGCATCACCATGTAACTTTTTTGGTTGTACTCTTTTTTATGAGGTTTATAGCAGTTCTTCTAGAAAGCCAATAGACAAACAAAAGAAGTGCATATATATTTCTCTCTCACACATAGTGCAAAGTTTAAAAACACGAAAAAATCAATGATAATATACACATTATTTCAAAGTAATAATTTACGGAGCCTTATTTTAAGATACCATACCACACCTCTTAGATTTGTTAAAAAAAAAAGAAAAATACCGAACAAATCAAGAACAATACTGAGATTTTCAAAAGCGTCCCATCTAATAATATAAATATTTATGAAATAAAATGTTTCAGATTTTGAAGCTAATGCTTTTAGCCGAGATATTTGAATCAGTTCAGAGCTTAAGACGTCATATCCCAGGACTTAAAATTTCTCATCAATAACAAATATTTTCAAATTATGGATGACTCAATTTGAAACATATTCTGAAGTATTATCCAACATCAACGTGAACGGCAGTGCATGCAGCCAAGTTCTCCGCTTCACAAAACGTCAGCACTGCCAACAGGAACAAGAGTTTTTGGCGAAATCGGCGATTTCGAGGCCACGTAAGAGGAAAGATGTTAAAGATAGGAATATGCGCTTTCAAAGTTAAAGAGATATGGAAAATATGTGCAGGTGGGCAAAATTTAATATTTGTAGCTTGAAGCATATTCTAGTTGTGGACCCCTGAAATTGCGTATTTTAGGCTAACTGACTGACTGACTCACTCACTCATAAAGATGTTTAGGGTGTTCGGAATAATCTACAAACATGAAAGTTGGCATGAAGGTGGAGGACGATAAGTAGGTACAGGAAAAATTCTGACATTTTGAAAAAGTCGTCATCTTTTATTCAAAATGGCCGCCAAACAAAATTTCAAAGAATACGCAGACTAAACGGTTCAAGCTAGAAAAACGAAATTTGGTATGAAGGTTAATTACCGCTAGTAGGCTAAGAAAATATTACAAAATCGTGAAGAAGGTACCATCTTGGATACAAAATGGCCGCCAAAACGAAATTTCCATAAAATACACAGCCTAAACGGCTGGAGCCAGAATAACGAAATTTGGTATAACAGTACACCATTATTAGTCGGTTAGGCAAGTATTACAAAATGTCTCCAAAGATGTCACCTTGAATCCAAAATGGCCGCCAAAATGAAATTTCCATAGAATACACAGATTAAACGGCTGGAGCTAGAAAATCGAAGTACAGTACGAGGGTACATTATTATTAGTAAATTACGAAAATATTACAGTGTCTCCAAAGACACAATCTTGGAACCAAAATGGTGGACCTCATAATCCATTTTCCACAGTTTATCCTAGAGATACGATATTTGGCAAAAATGTGTATTATCAAGAGTAGGTTAGGAAAATATTACATTTTGAAAAAGTCACCATCTTGTATTCAAAATGGCAGCCCAAAAACCATTTCCCGCACGGTTCGAGATATAGAAATTAAATGTGATATGAAGGTGTACCATCACGATTAGGTTTCGATAATATTAGAAAACGTTAACAATTTAGTCATCTTTAATCCATAATGGTCGCCCAAAACCCATTTTCCAAACCACGGATCTAGAGAAACGAAATTTTGTTTGAATGTGTCCCATCACGAGTAGGTTACAGGGGCGAAGACTCACGGCGGTATGGGGGAAGATCTGCACCATGGAGGCCAACTCCCGAGAGCCTGGTTACGATAAAGGGGCGCACGGAGCGAGTATACATATATCGTCATCAGAATTGCAATACCTCCTGTGTGGATTTTTTTTTACCTTTTCATATTTTGGTACTAGTTTATATGTCTATGTACTATGCATACTGTGGTAAAAATCATATGGAAACAACTTCTACTTTATTAGATACAGCAGCTTTTCAGTACCTATATTGTATTCCAGGCTTTAGTCCAGAAACCGGTTTTTTGTCCTTCGTGAAACATTCATAGTTTGCAAGATAGGGGTATTGCAGTTCCGACAACAATATTACACACGTAGAAAAAGCTGTGAAATCCGAGCAAAAACACCAGAGGTGTAAAAAGTTCAGCCAAGTTCTTCAGCCCTAAAAACTGGTGAAATGGAGGGCGGATGAGCAAAGTTCTTAACGACAGCATGTAAGAGGAACACTGGAACTTGGCGCGAGGTGGCAAGGTTTATGATCTTCAAGCCATAAGGCTGGTGGCGGCCCTAGAACCCACCACCACCAACCTAAGGCTCAAAGTTGAACATTATGAACCTTGCCACCTCGCACCAAGTTCCAGTGGTCCTCTTACATGCTGTCGCCAAAGGAACTTGGCTCATCCGTCTTCCATTTCACCAATTTTTAGGGCTGAAGAACTTGGCTGAACTTTTTGCACCTCTGGTATTTTTCCTTGGATGCATTCTACAATTCCATTGTTCATTATGACTTGTCCATTATTTTTAAGTCTATTTAAAAAATTGAGTTTTGAGTCAAGCCCAATGGATCATGATGGGAGAATTGTTGAAATGAAGAAAGTGGGTGAAGACGGGATGACCCTTATAATACCCACGCACACTGTGTTTGCCTATCACAAAGCCACATGGCACAAGCCGGGATCGCAGCGCGTACCCCAGGCACAAGAAGTGAGCATTCTACCGCAGAGCAACCGCAACACAAAACGAAACCGAAGGCTTGATTTGCTGAGTCTTTTGGTTACTTCATCCGCAGCTGAACGATGGCCAGGATATAGAAAGTTTCTCTAGTTCAAGGTTAGCTAACGGTAGACCAATGCTGTTAATGAAAAGCACAATAATCAATGTTTCCATGCTCAGTATATTTCTAACACTAGTTATGTGTAAAAGTATAAAAGCAAATCTCCATTTTTTTCGTGCGGTGAAAATTTACAGTATCTCTAAACGATGAAATTTCTGCGGTTCCTTATGACCTCTGTGGATCAGCTTTGAAATAACTAACCAATACAGCAGACGCTGGTACACGTACATTGTTTTCTGTACCACAATTTAACCACGATTGATAACTCATACAGAACAGAACGTTTACTTAACAAATCTCTTCTTCGACAGCAAATCTTACACATAAAATATTTATTAATGTTTGTTAAAATATGCTCTTTCTGTAATCTTCGATATCCAGCACATTTCAGTAGAAGTACTATTACTCACAGTTTTAAATTTACTTGCATTATTGAGAGTCTCTATATCTGACTCTATATCCTCTATATCTGACTCTATATCCTCTATATCTATATCTGAAAGTGTAGTCTAATAATGTAGTAGGTAATAAATTAACAATATACAATTAATCAATATAATTTGTTTCTCTTCATGATTCATCCGTAAATTTCTCCCATATCAGTGACTGCAACAGAGACTCTCTCTCTCTCTCTTACACACACACACATACACACACACACATACACACACACTCATATATACTATATATATATATAGCCTTAGTATTGTCACACTTGGGAAAATTTCTGACGACGCCCTTGTTAGTGACCGTTTGTGAAGTTTTAGATTCAGTTTCATGTATTTTCGGTTAAAAAGAAATTTACTCCCCTCTCTGAAATCAACGTTTTTATCTTGTTCGGATAGAAGAGAAGTTATTTTATTATTTCAGGTCAATAATAGTTTTATTTTACCATGAGGAAGCAGCGTGTCTCACATTCTTTCTTCATTAATATTTGGACTGTTTTGATGTACGACTTTCAAAATCCTGATACTGTCACATTCGGATCCAGCTATTACTGGATTTGTTTTGCTCCAAGCTGAATCCGTATATGTTTTGCAATTCTCTTCTTCTTTTTTTTTTTCGAAAATGCTCCACATTCTCGTGCTAAGGAAATCTTCCATAAAAGTTATCTTGTTTTGGTCACTTTAATATACATTGACTTTGACCTGTCCCTGTACAACTCTTTTTAAAATGCCTAGAAATTCAGTATTTAACCTCTTGAAAACAAACCTGACGCTAATAATTTAAAAGTATGTAACTGTGCTCTTACAACTTAATGTTTCTTGAAAAACAAATCGAAATGAGTCCTACGTATTTGTCTTCGAAGTACTGTATAGAGCATAGGCAGTTGTTTGCTATAGTTTTAATTATGTGTCTGGTTTAAAATTAAAGTATTATGTACAGCTTTCCATCGTTGTTTTATTTTCCGACATGATTGAATGAAAATAATATTATTAAAATATTTTTTAAATATATTTATTTATTTACGTCTTGTTTTACATGGCGAAGGTAAGGCCCTTACGGCCTTTTCTACCACTGAACCATGAATACAGAGAGAGTAATTAACAGTTTCGGTAAACGCTACTAAGATGGAAGAGATTTATAATACGACAAAGTTCATAAATGTAAACAAAGTAAAGCAAAAAATAAAAGAGAGGAAACAAAACAAAACACTACAGATTTTAGATCATCTAAAGTTCACTAACCACATACACGTGCACACACACACTCACACGAAAAATATAGGTATAAATGCAATGCAATGAGCACCATGAGAATATAAGCTAACATTATCGACTTACAATTAAATTTACGTTGACTGCTAAAGAGATACTAGTATTTATTTGATATAAATTGACGATTTGAGAGAATACTATTCAAACATATCTTAGTTGTGTTGCTCTAAGAGGTAGCTGTAAAGCAAAGATTTAAAACTTGTTAATGAAGTTGAGTCTCTGATGGAAATTGGCAGTCCGTTCCACTTACGGGATACAGAAACTGTATAGGACTTCGAATAAAAGGATGAGTTATGGTGAGGAATAGA
>JAGDQP010076500.1:0-10048 GCA_022664845.1 Lepisma saccharinum
AAAAGGAAGACTATATCTGCACATCAAGGTCTGGCACTAAATAATTGTTGATGCAAATCTTTCAATGCAATAATACATTATGTTACAAGATAGTGTGGCTCCTAATTCATATCCATCTTATAACGCTGTGAAACAAGCAAAGAGTGCATGTTATCCCCCAAATATTACATTCACGGAAACTGTAGCTGAAATTCCTTTGCAGTCCTTGGTCAATCACGCAGTGCAAAGAGTGTATGCATCAAAGCAAGAAGTGTTTGCAAGTGTACCGGAAACTTGTAGTGATCTTCACTTTATTGTGAAGTGACGATGTGATGGTTCCCAACAAATGCGTTATAAGCAAAGGTTCCAAAGTGAAAGTGCATGTGATGATAATTTATTCAGTATTTCAATGGTGCCTAATCAATTTTATTTCAAAGATAGTGTGAGTAAGCAAATCGTGTGGCAAAATCAAACTTCTGGGTCAGTTCGGTACTGTCGACCAATTAAATTTATTTTTGGGAAAGGAACACCTGATTTTGAAGTAAATGTTATTGAAGAACAAATTAAGATGCTCTCTCCTACATGTGTGACAGTAAATAATAGTGATTTCTCTGTGTATACTTCCCTAGTTCTTAGTATGATATATGGCAAAATATGTAGTGCTTTGTCATCATATTCACCCTCTCAATGTTGCTTTTTGTGTGCAGCTACAGCTAAAGAGATGAATCAGGGCAAGTCATTCAGGCAAAACAAGTTGACCTGAAAGCAATGACGTTTGGTTTATTACCATTACATTCATGGATCAGGTTTATGGAATGCATACTGCACATTGCATATAGATTAGATGTAAACATGTGGCGAGTAATAGATCCCGAAATGAAAAATAAATTAGCTAGTAGGAAAAACTGTATTCAAGAAAGATTTAGAACTGAGATGGGCCTTTTGGTTGATATGCCTACACAACAGGGAGGCAATACGAATGGTGGTAATACAGCCGAAAAATTTTCAGAACTGTCTGCCGACATTACAGGTGTTAATGTTGAACTCATTGAACATTTTCATGTAATTTTAGAATGCATCAATTGTGGTTTTCCCATTAACACGGATGCTTTTGAGCAGTATGCAGTAGAAACTAGACATTTGTACTTACGAGTCTATGCATGGTATCACATGCCAAGTAGCGTGCATCAAGATTTTGTGGCATGGTAAAATTGTTGTTGCCTCTTGTATTCTTCCGATTGGTCAACTTTCGGAAGAAGCCAAAGAGGCAAGGAATAAAGGCACTAGAAAGTACACGTAGAATTTCACACGAACAATCTCACGTGTGGATAGCAACATAGATCTCATTCATAGACTCTTGATATCCTCTGATCCGTTTATAGCCAGTTTAAGAGGCAAACCGTGAAAGAAGGCCGGCCATATAACTTGTAAAGTTCTTTCGTTACTTTCATTGCCTGCTTTGAATTCAGATGATGTGTGCATAGAAGATGATGAATGTAATTCTGAGGACCCATAAGCCTACTTAGTTTCTCATTATGTCCTAATAGCCATTTTAGTGCTTTTCTTTATTTTCCTTGCTGTGAATACATTTATATGTTGTTTTGTGCATCGTAGAACGAAACCGCCAAAATAATTGAGGTGCGAACATTGCAATTATCATTGTTTATGCTAATTCATTATGAATGGAATTTTGTCTTACATTCTAATAAATGTCGATAAGGTGTGTCATTATACATTTTGTCAGGGGGACGATAATTAAGGGACAGTGAACAGGCAATATATCACTCTCCATTCCTTTGAACATATTTTACTAACGTGTGAACTGCAGAACGGAGGGATAGGGTGCAAAAGTCACATGACATAGTCTAAGATAATCTTCTAATTCTGCATTCTCTTAATTCGTTCGGTGACGATAACCCTTTACGTTCTCGGTTTCAATTCTATCAAACATTTAGTTGCTTTACAACTGTTCAATAATTTTTAACCTTTTGTATCTTAACTGTGTTTGCTGATTATTTGATAGTAAAAAATGTAGCTCACACTTATTATTTTATTACCAAAACCCGTTCATTGAAACAAGTTTCCCAGTTTCGGGTAGACAATTGCCCCCCCCGCCCCCTCATTCTCCCTCAAAAGACGCCCCTGATGTCAATACTTACTGGTTTATATTCTACGACCCAGAAAACGCTCACCAGTCACATTTCACGCATATTGGTTTCGAAACTAGCTCCTCAATAATTTCGTCCCGCTAGATTCGTCATTTATCACACTGTGGGACGCCTGTACGTGTTGCATTGGTTGTCCGTGGGACCTAAAGAAAAAAACTCTGAGTTCTTGACATTTTGTCTCGTCTTAATGCCCGCGAGTAAGGACGAAAAAGGATGAGTTGGATCGGTCTGGAAAGCTTTGTGAGCTGTCCTATTCGATAAGAGCGTTTTTCTTTCTAAACTCAGCTCTGATTAAAGCATTTGAAGTAGTTATGGAGTGTGATGGCTCAGTGGTAGAGCATCCACCTCTTCTGCTTGCTGTCCGTGGGTTAATCTCTGTTCCGGGCATTTGAGCTCTATGCTGGACGAACATCATGTGCGTGGGTTTTCTCCGGATTCACCCGTTCCTTCCCACTCTCTTCATTCCACTAATGTTGTCATAACACCCATTCATGTTGAGCAAAGATGTCTAAACCTTCATTAAATTAAATTAAATTGTGTTAGTAAAATAATTTGTAGACTCCCTGTAGATGTTTCTTACATACTTACAGGTCATTATAATATGTTAGTTATATACATGTCATGTCAGTCAATACGAATTTTATTATCGTTTCAAAAACGGAAGAAATAGGAAATCCAGAAAGACGTTGAAAGCTAAAATAATAGTAGTCTGTGATAGCAGTTCATGATCAAATAAAAGTAAAAATAATCCCCCAAAATATTATGGGGAGTGTATGGGAAGAAAATTAAGTAAAAGGAATAAATTTATTGTAATTAAAACATCTCTAAATGTAAGTTCAAGAATTAGAAACACAACGTTACTTTCATTTCTTTAACTAAGCATAGAGACCCAACGTCACCTTCAGGAGACACCAAAGTTTGCAACACTATTCTCCATGTTTTCCAAATTTCGATTATTTGTTAATATTATCCAAACATTTAACCTCAATTTCATAAACAAATCACATAATGGTAGAAAAAACTAATTTGAAAATAATATCTTAACCATGTCTGAATGACAAAAACTGAAGTCTTCCCGAAAGGTCAAATTCTCACTACGCTCCTTCACACAACGATAACTTAAACATCGCCAAACATTTTTCTGTACTTAATTCCAAACTTGTTCTAAAAATAGGAACAGCTAACAACAGAAAATATCATTACGCCATCACACAATAATTATTTGCAATTGTTGTGTTTCATGTCGCCTGAAGGAAACTCTGGGACTGAAGGTGTTCATTTTTTTTCTGTGGCCGAAGAGGTTAATATTAAGCTAGCATTGAATATGTTGCCATTAGATATGAAAAAGTGAACAATAATAAGATTCGTATATGAAAACTTTCTTAAGTTTAATATAAATTTCTAGCTTAATTGTAATTGAACTGCGACTACAGGCTCATTTTTTTACGGACCTAGTAGTTTGGTAGACACAAACATTTTGAACGACTTTGAACATTTGATATGTGTAGCGAAATTAGACAGTAACTGATGAAGTAACTGATGAAGTAACTGATGCAAACGGGCTTTGGGTGTGAATAATTATGCACTTTATCTCTCAACCATATTTGACCTATTATAATTGATTACAGAGTTATATTTATTAAGTTTCATTCTTTTTGTGATTTTAAGCAAGAATCACATCCCTTATATCCAAAGAAACAGAGACCATAACCTTACTAGCTGATGGGACTCACTTGGATTTGTGGAGCGGGGGGGGGGGAGCGCATTTCCACCATTTTGATAGTACTCTGGCTGAAAGCGTTGAAACCATGCTTCGCCCATGGTCACAAAACTTTCCAGAAATTGAACAGGATCTTCTTCAAGGAGGGTCAAGTTCGCGGTAGACATAACGTGTTTCTCGCGAATGTTTTCAACAGTCAACATTTTCGGAACCCACCGACTTGACGTCTTGTGTAAGTCCAGCATATTTGATAGGATGTCTTCAACACGTTTCTGGAATATGCCCACTTCCTCTGCGATGAAATGTTTGGTCACACATCTGTCTATAATGAAAAGATCCTGAATATATTTCGTGTTTTTCTCCGTAGAGGCAGTTTCTGGCCTTACACTGTGAGGGACATCTCGGACAGAGGGGTTTCTCCTCTTGAATTCTGCGGCCCATTTTTAACGGTGGAACAGGAAGGAGCATCCTCCTCTCATGTTTTCGTCATGTGCTTGTGTATGTCCTGTCCAATTATTTATTTTTGTCAGCAGGTATTGAAGAACAGTACGTTTACTCAGTTATCCATTTTTCAAACAATGGATAAATACTGTATTGCAGTCTTCAATACCTGAAACAAGAAAAATATATTGGTGTCAAATCCGGTATGGAATCTTCCAAAGATAGTTACTATAACTATATTGTATAACTATAACACAAATATTGTATTATTTAATTTTTGGAATTGGATCCTGAAAATCTGTAGAAGTTAGAAATATTATTGAAATCACTTATAAAATGTATTCCTTTATTCCAGTTAGTGGTGCATCCCAGAGTGCAGCTGGTGGTAGTAGCAACGTGCCACCAATTACATTCAGAGCCAATCGTCCTTTCACCTACTTCATTGTAGAACAGGGAACAGGTGTTATTCTTTTCTCCGGAGTCTTCAGAAGTATATAATTGAAAAGTTGTATTGTATAATATAATATTTATATCTAAATGGAATTAAAGTTATGTGGCGTGACTAAAAGAAATTTCTATTAAATGTGGAAGCATGTATTGAAGCCAGTAAAAATACACACAAAATAAATTTGTATCAAATTACTTCCAGTTCCCATTATTTATAACGTAACATATAAATTGAAGGGTTCAGAGAGACACTAGGCGAAGCCATCATCTTTAATGTCTTGAAAACAATTAGGAAAATGTGAATTAATTTATAATATGTATTAATAACAACCATCTTCATATTTTGACTTATTCCGCACTCCACGGCCAAGCCAGACCAAGCAGTGGTACGGGCAAAAGACGGTAGATGGAAATAGCATACTATTCCGTTAAAATCTCAATTTTGACCAGAGTGAGGATAAACCTAGTCTCTCACGGAACCATTTACCAGTAATAGAATTACGTTTATCCAGTCTTTTCTTATTCAGTAATTTATTGGAAACAAAGTGAATTCGTTGGTAGCAAAGCGCGGCTGGTAAACAATTATACAAACATTACCTTGATCCTTTTAAGTTGATAGTGTTCATGTAATTTAGATCCAAATCTATAGCACTTCGTCAAAGAATGTTTAATAGTTTTACAAAATAGAAAAAAAATTATATATTCATAAAATTTAAAGACGATGCGCGATCATAAGATATTATTTTTTTTATTTTAGTTTTTCTCTGAGTACCATGGGCAAATATTTTCCGCTTTTGTGTACCGATTTGTCCGAGGTTTTCGAAGAAAAACTAGATCTTCTCGAGCTGGTACCCAAAGAAGAATACCAGCGTACCAACTGGAATGCTGAATACGTAGCGCCCACTCCCAGCAAAATTCCCTAGAGCGGACTTCTGTGGTTTGGTTGAAATTTATCATTGTTATATTTGCTTCTTATTCAATATGGATAAGTACGATTTTTAAATTAAAGAAATTACTTTTGAACACAGCAACTATTAGTCTAATTATTTTTTTTACTAACAACTTTATTGTCCACTTGTTGAGTAAATTAAAAACTTATGCCTGATTCGAAGAGACCACTGAAACAACTAATTATATTGAATTAGTTATATTCATTATATCTTGACAGTTGTCAAGATGGCGGCGTGTCTGTAGGAGCGTGTGCGAGTTCTCCCACCTTTTAGCTGTAAATGAAGTGATCACATGAAAATAGAGCTGAAGATTATAATCAGTGTGTTTATAAATATTTAGCTTACCATTGAAGTCCATAAACAAACTTATTTGTGCCTTAATAGTGAAGTATTGAATATTCAATCATGCCATTGCATACAAGGAGCGGAAATACCCCAAGCACACGTTCTTCGCAGTTTGTGAAAGATGATCTCCTGAAGCAAATATGCACTGAGGTGAAATCGACTGTTCAGTCACCTGAAATTACTAAGGTAATCGTGGATTCCATAATTGAGACTGTAATAGGAGTAGTAATTCAACGCCTGGAAGAAACCATGAAGTTCAACAGTGACGAAGTGAGTGATGTGAAAAAGGACCTCTCCATTGTGAAAAATGAAATAGAAAAGCGTGACAAGGTAATTGCTGATCTAAATGATAAAATTGTAGAACTAGAACAGTACCAACGAAGGAATAGCATCCGAATTTTTGGTCTGCCTGAACGTGACGGTGAAAATACCGATGCAATTGCCTTGTCTCTTTTTGAGAATAGGTTAGGGGTAAAACTTCAGAACTCTGACTTGTGCCGTACACATAGAATCGGCCCAACGAAGCCAGGTAGGAACCGTGCTATTATAGTTAAATTTACCAACTACAGGTCCAGAGCATTGGTTTTCAGAAACAAAAGGAAACTAAAGAACTCGGGTATTTCAATCAGGGAAGATCTTTGTCAAGCTAGGTTACAGCTATTAAAAAAAGCAACGGACAAATTTTGTACAAGGGATGTTTTTACGCAAGATGGTAAAGTAGTGGTTGTGAAAGACAGACAAAAGCACTTCATTACAAATGTGAGTGAGCTACGATCACTTTGAGCTCAGCAATATCACAGCATCGTACGGCAAGAGTGGATTGATTTCGTTAGAACCGTTGTGTGTGTGGTGTTTTTGGTGTAGTGTGTTATCATGTTTGTGAGTCTTTTGAACAGCACCCCCAGCATATATTTTAATAACTGCTGGTCTATATTGTGTCGACGTTTATGCTTATTTGTAAATATGTATGTTAGTTTCTCATGTGTGTTAGTATACTTTAGTCTTCAGTTGTGTATCATTGGTGTAACTTTAATCTTTACTTGTACTAAAATGTTTAGTTTTGGAGTAATACAGGAAAATCGGTTGGGTAACTGTACAAGGGGGGAATCTAAATTCGTTACTGGTTTCTTATTTATAAATGTGTATGTTAGTGTTTCATGTGTGTTAGTATATTTTAGTCTTGAGTTGTGTATCGTTGGTGGAATCTTAATTTTTACTTGTATTAAAATTTTTAGTTTTGGAGTAATACAGGAAAATAGGTTGGGTAACTGTACAAGGGAAAAATCTAAATTCTTTACCGGTTTCTTATTTGTAAATGTGTACGCTAGTTTTTCATGTGTGTTAGTATTCTTTTGTATTCAGTTGTGTATCTTTAGTGTAATTTTAATTTTTACTGGTACTAAAATATTCAGTTTTGAAGTAATTCCGGAAGTTCAGTTGTGTAACTGTACAAAGTGCAAATCTAAATTCTTTACCGATTTACTTTCTAAGAGCTTACTCGCTAACGGTTTTTCGTTATACTGCGGTTGCATAGAGAAAGGTTTGCCTAAACTTGTCTATGAGTACCGGTAATGTACGTCTGATACAAGGTAGCATTCCTGACCACTTAAATACTGGAACGAGTACCGCAATGAGTACTCCGCATTGGTAAGATTGAGGGAATAGCAAACATACTACAAAGGTCTCAGTTCATAATGATGCACGCTAATGTCCGTTCCATTATTCCCAAAATAGATGAATTACGGCTATTGCTTTCGGAAATGCAGTGCGCAATTTTCGTAGTTACAGAATCGTGACTCGATCAATCATTAGATACAAGCATTATTGAAATACCTGGGTATTCTATTCTTCGACAAGATAGGCAACATAAAGGAGGTGGGGGAATTATAGTATATTATCTTCAAAATTTAAATATTCAACTTGTTCAAATACAGAAAACAGAGGAAGTTGAATGTCTTCTTATGGTTGTTAGGGTAAATTCGCTTAAGTTAGGTGTGATATCGGTATATAGACCACCAAGTACCCCTTATTGTAAGTTATCTGTTCTCGAAGATTTTATAACACATTTATATCCGCAAGTCGATAGTCTTTACATATTGGGGGACTTAAACTGCAATCAGCTGTGTCCGGATCAAGCTGAAACGAAGTACTTAAAGTCCATTCTGGATAGTTTTGACCTTGCTCAACTAATTAAAGAACCAACCAGAATAACGGAGTATGGTGAATCGTTACTCGATTTGATCATTACTGACAGAACTGAATTGGTCGAATCATGTGGGGTCAGTTCACCTATCGGTTCATCGGATCATTGTTTAACGTATGTTACCCTAAATCTTCAAAAGCCTCAGCAGAAACATTTTGATATTCATTATCGTGATTACAACTCGTTTAAGGAGGATATTTTTCTTCAAAACGCACGGACATGGAACTGAAACAAATTGAAGCAGAGGATAATCTAGATAGTAAAGTTAATTTTCTTGAAAGCTCAATAACTAGTCTGTTTGACCTACATGCACCGAAACGGATAATTAGAATCACGAAGAACAAATTGCCATTCATCTCCAGTAACACAAAGCTGTTGATAAAACTTCGCGATCGTGCACATCGAAAGTTTAAACGCACTAGGTTGCAGCAGCACTGGGATGAATATAAAGAACTTCGTAACTTTACTACTGCAGTAATAAGACAAGATAAGTCTGCTTATTTTACGTATCGTGTAAATTGCGCTAAAAATACCAGAGAAACGTGCAAGACACTGCGTGAACTTGGAGTAGGTCGTAAAAACTCATGTTTGGAACTTCCTGAAGAACTAAATGATCCTAACCTTATCAACTATCATTTTGCTAGCTCATACCATATTTCGCTGACGAGCAACTTTAAGTTTGATCAACAAATCAATCGGTACAATTCACTCACGCATCCCACTTGTAGAAAGCCATTCACAGTAAGACTTGTGAATGAAGATGAAGTAAAAAAGGCAGTATATAGCATTAAGTCAAATGCAGCTGCCTATGATGACATCACTGGCAGGATGCTGAAACTAGCCTTGCCTGCCATCTTATCTCCTTTAACACACATAATGAACCACTCATTGGTTAATGGCAGTTTCCCGACTGCGTGGAAACTAGCTAAAGTTTTACCGTTACCGAAAAAGACTGTTATAAAATCCATTAATGACCTTAGACCAATAAGTATATTGCCAATATTTTCTAAAGTAGTCGAAAAGTTAGTGTCCGGACAAATTATTTCTCATATTGATAACGCTGGCATTCTGCCGTCTGTCCAATCTGGTTTTCGTAAATCGCATAGCACATCCACTGCTTTGTTAGATATTACTGATTTTGCGTTACGTGCACTAGATGACGGAAATGTAGTTATATTAGTTCTGTTGGACCTCTCAAAAGCATTTGAACTTGTGCATCATGGTGTTCTTTTAGCAAAATTGAAATACTATAACTTCTCTGACAACACATTAAAATGGTTCAGTTCCTATATGTTAAATCGAAAACAACAGGTTACTTTGCAAACTCAGCAATATAAAGTTTCCGAAGCAATGATTGTTGACAGGGGTGTTCCACAAGGTTCGATTCTGGGACCATTATTGTTCACTCTATATTCCGCAGATATGGTATCAGTTATCAAACATGCAAAAATTCACTGTTATGCCGATGACACCCAATTACTCATAACAACACTACCTGAGAACATAACGAAAGCGGTTGAAGCTCTTAACCAAGACCTAAATGCCATCAGTAGCTGGTGCGTTAATAATGGACTTGTAATTAACCCGCTAAAATGTACGTACACTGTTCTGGGAACTTCTCATCAACTCAATAAAATCACGCCTTACGATTTAGACTTACAGTTAATGGACTCAAACATTAAGTATTCAGAATACATAAAAAATCTTGGAATAGAAATCGATGCGAAATTAACCATGAACAAACATGTGTCTACCCAATGTTCCAAAGCCGTAGGGGTGTTAAGAAATCTTTATA
>JAGDQP010076502.1:0-10047 GCA_022664845.1 Lepisma saccharinum
ATCATGGGTAATCCTATTGGCAGTTTAACACTCTCTTCTGATTTCTCTGTTTCTGGGTTCACCACGTGGACAGAGATCATTAAAGGTCCCTGTAACAGAAAACAATGAATTAGATTATTAGATTCGCTGCGTTGACAGATCGAAATTTTGATCTTTAAATCATTACAATTTGTGAGTCATTGAAGAAATTTGGTCTTAATGATTTCTTTGACATTAATTTGGTACTTTTGTGTTTATTACATTAGGTCTTTGGCAACATTGTTTAGCAAAATAATTTTAATGCGCGGTTATTTTAAAATACTTATAAATTTGTACATTATTGCTACTGATGCCGATTTCATCAGAATGTGTACAATATAATGGAGTAATTCACTGGACATTCTCGCACATTGTAAATTTGAGGAAATTAATGGAAGACTAGTTCTTCGTTGGAATTAGCAGATATTAAGCTAGGTATCTGTCTATAGTAATGCTGTTCAATGGTAAATGCAATCTTGGTTACAAATTGAAATTGCGTTTTGGTTTCAAGATATTGTAGAACTTACGTTCGAGAATAATAGACTGCCGAGGTATGTTCATGATTCCTGTTGAGAAAATGAGTTTAAATCTAATTTGGTTTTTGAAAGAGACTAAGGCTTTATGCTTATTGACAGTAACTACAGGGCGCGGCAGCGTTCATAGCGTAATATTAATAGCACACCATAAGTAAATGCTTTTTATTTATTATGCTTTGTGTTAAATGGTAGTTACAAGTATGCCATTTGTTAATTTTAAGTCAATGTTTGAATATAACTCCTGTCATATGATGTCCCCGCTGCACAACACATTCATCTAAGCGGCGTTGGAAGCTGTCCATAACTCCTCGTAACATATTGCCTGGGATATTGCCGACGGCAGTTCTGATGCGGTCCTTCAACTTAGGAATGGTTGCACAACGTGTTCGGAATACTTGTTACTTGAGGTATCCCCAAAGGCAAAAATCAGCACATGAGAGATCGAGTGATCGTGGCGGCCAGGAGATGTCACCATAACGAGAAATTACTCTCCCCGGAAAGGTCTGTCGCAAGAAAGCCATGTACATTCTGACTGTATGCGAGGTCGCTCCGTCTTGTTGAAACCAGAATTGGTCAATATCCACATTCAATATCCGTAAATGAGGAAGAACGAAATCTTGCAGCATCCTTAGATAGCGTTCACTGGTGACAGCTACAGCTCCAGTTAACTCGAAATGCGCTTCATCTGACATCATCTGTTGTGCAGCATTTGTGGATTTTCGCAAAGGAGATCACGCATGGTTATGCAGAAGTTCTCTCGTGAAACTCAATCGCGAGGCTTAACTTTTTGAATACAGTGCAGCTTATAAGGGTGAAAATGGAGATCTTCGTGCAATATTCGCCTACATGAGCGATCGGACATTTGCAAACTTTGCGAACGTCGACGAGCAGATCGTTTTGGGCTAAGCAATATTGCAGAACGAAAACTGACAATGGCTTCTGGTGTCCGCACAGTGCTTTCGCTTCTTCCTGGTTTGCGATTGCAAGCAGAAGCTGTTAATCGAAATGCACTTACCCACCTCGCAATAGTACGTTCATCTGGAACTTTCCCATGACGCCCCACGTTGAAATGTCGCCTGAATAGACACTGGGTAGCAATTACAGAATCATTATTCTTGAAATAACTTTCAACGATAAAGGCACGATGCTCTGCACTCCACCTATCCATATCGCACTAACAATCGAAATGGCAGCTCAGTAGTATATGAACAGTCAAATTACGCTATGAACGCTGCCGCACCGTGTATAAGTAAATTGGCGTTAAGGCCCTACTTTAGAAACTCACCTATATGCAAGTTAATTTTCTCATGAAAGATTCGGTTCTGATTGATTGTTCTTTTCAATGAGTTCAAATTACAAAAACAAAGCACACATGTTAAATGAAAACGTCAATTTCATGATCATTACTATTGACCTTACAAACGAGTCGGAATCCTTGGGAACTGGTAAATATCAATGAAGTTCCTCAATCAACAGAAGTCAATCTTACCTTATAAACTAGCCACGACCTCCTTGTTCGTGCAATTAACACTACAGAGGTTTCTGGTTCGCGTAAAATCAATTCTTACGGAATTTAAAAATGGCTTTGGTATTAATAGGTATACAAAGAAAATGGAAACTGTAAACATTCTCTTTTCTTTCAGCATGGTCCGTATTGTCCATTCGGCAAGGAAGCAGGAAGTCTAATTACGTGGAACCAGTGTAGGCGACCAGTGCTGAAGCTGCTTTTACATCATGACTAATCTGAGGGAGATGTTTATATGATCCGCAACCGCTACTCCGAAGGTGTGGTGTTGCCACGCTGGAATTCTTTATTCTATCAGTTACCAGTTTCTACGCACCTACTTTGGAATAAATTTGATTTCCTCTCCAATCTCAAGACAAACATTTGCTTCATTAACTTAAATTTACTAAGTAACTAATGCTCATTCATGTCAACCAAGTGAATGATATTCATGATAACAGCAACACAGTTCCTTCTTCTCTCAGCTGGAAGAAAATATTTTCTCAGATGGATGAAGCTGAGTTCTTTTAATTTTGTATAATTAATACCAAGTATAGTTAGCCATACTCATGATTCGCAATCTCGTAGTATCAGTAGGTTATCAGAGTTCAATGCACGTGAAGAAGGGTGGTTCATGTTCTTACATTTGAGGCAGCAATCCCAATGCTTATGGAACTGATCGGTACAACGTAAAACACGATCGGTTTGGCGGTAAAAGCTATCCGCATCATCAGGTGTAATCGAAGGTACGGTTGGAAGGAGGACAAGTGTGCCAATAGCTTGAAGTACTATGCTACAATGGAAACATCCAAGATGGTGGAAGTCAGTAGGCAGAGTGGAAAATGTTACCAGTGGAACCACTCATTCGAGCGTTACCCGCATGTACCAATGTGTGTGATGGGTAAACAATGAACTGCTAGCCTGTGTGTTAATGAAAAAAATATAGTGTTTGTTTAATTTATAAGTGGGATTAGATTTTATTTACGTCTTGTATCCAGATTTAATTTTCACTTATACTTATAGATATATGTAGGGGTTCCATAGTCTAGTGGTTAGAGCGTTGGAATCATGTGCCCGGCTGGAGTCCCGGTTCAATCCCCGGCTGGAGTCCCACTTTTCGGTGTCCACCCAGCGTCGTGAGGCAAACTGAGGAGTCACGTAAATAAAGACGTGACGGCCACACTCGGCCTAGAAAGCCCCTGATACGCTTGTTCGTGGTCAGGGGTCGTGCAGTGCTGACCACACAGCCGTCACTCAGGTGGACGCAGTTCCACCAACCGCGGACAGATAGCGTTGGGGCAGACTCAGGACATTTCTGTCAAGCCAGTGGTTATTATTATTATTATTATTATTATTATTACTTATAATATACGTGCTTTCAGCTATTGTTTCGATATGGGATTTGGATTTATGTACTTTTATGTTGTGATATGCGTATTTTTAGCTCCTGGGGCAGTTTTTATACTCGATTCTCCTCTTGTGCGTTCCTAATATGTTCCTTGAGCCTCACTCTGAGGTTGTGTTTGGTTTGATCTATGTACTGGCTGTCATATTCGCATGTTACATTACTGTGAAAAAGCTAAAAATCGACACAACCTAAAAAAAACAACCCTCGCCACAAAACTACCAAGGACCGAAAATGGATCAGTATTCGTCCACCTTTCCCCACCACTACTGATTAAATAAAGCCTACAAAAACAAACCGAGCCGCCGTAGCTCAGTGACGGCTACAAGAGCGTTGGCGTAGCATTCGGGAGGTCGTGGGTTAGATTCCAAGCGACTGACCATCCTGACAGGTTTTTCCTGTCGCACCAGGCAAATGCCGGGATGGCACCTTCAATATAGGCCCTGGCCGACACCTTCCCAAATCCTTTCCCCTCCCCTATGCCTACAGGCCTTAAATAAAGTTTAAATTCAAAATTCTACAAAAATAATAACCTCTGTCTCATTTCAGTTCACCAAAAACTATAAACAAATATTTTACACGCCACAAAAGTAGGCACAAGATGAAGGTAGCGGGGTTTATTCGATAACATGATTATAAATATACGCCAAAATTATATCTGGATACAGGACAAGTAGATAAAATCTGGATCCCACTTATCAATAGAGGGTTTAATAATAATAATAAAAAAAATCATTAAAACACAAATTAGCAGTTCAGCCACCACACACACATTGGTACATGCGATTAGCGCTCGGATGAGCAGTTCTACTGACAACACTGTCCACTCTGCCGATTGAATTCCGCCATCTTGGTTAATTTCCAACATATGAAACTTTATGACTGAAGTACTTATTTTCCTTTTTAATCGTTCGATTTCTTATTGTGAAGGATATTTATATCAAAAAGATGGTGAAAAACAAATGAAAAAGCGTTACTACAGTTAAGCACAGATTACTGCTCAATGCATTCAAGTTCTATGCTTTTAACATTTCCCCTGCCCCCAGGAAAACAGTTGAACTAACCAAGGCCTACTTGTAAAGCTAAGAACTACTGTGCATTGTGAGATCTACATACGAACGCTATTACTTTCGCGGATCTCTTGAACTTCATGAAACAATATCGAGAAATGAAAAGTTTTTGATGCTGCATAGCTACATCCTCGAACTATATTTCAGCACGATCCTCTGTAATATTAAGGCATTTATTCCAACACTGAACTCTTCACAGAAAGGAAGAAACTGCTTCTCTGATTCAATTCTGTTCAGAAAATGTCTTCTGTGAACAATAACGAATTTCATATCTGATTCATAACGTCTTTAATGATATCGCCGGATAGGTCGATGAGGCGATTGTGAGGACTTCGTAAAAATATACGTGGCGCAAAATCTGAGTACAATTATCAATAATGCAAAATAGTCGTGAAAGCTTAATGTTTCATTTATAGCAAAACATTCTTTAAGCACAAACAGACAGATATTAGAACAGAATCATAAAAATACAAGTACGAAGGAAACCCATGTGTTAGTCACGCACATGAGTTCACAAACCTGAGGGACGGACATTGGCTAAACACTAAGCCAGGCATGGAACATAATTTTAAGCAGTATTAGACAGTAAAAGCATTCAGGAGCGCGACCTGAATTGACAACAGCTGTCCAAACAGATGGGTCATCTGGACAGTTAATCAGAAAGCAGAAACCAGACTGAATGAGCACAAAAATGACAGTACTTGAAATGCTGGTGATTACAGGCCATTAGACAGGACTGGAAGCTCAATAATAATTTACTCAGTTCATTTCGCGTGAAAACATCAAGCAACAAGAAAATAAGAACTCTTCCTTTCTTGCAGATTCTGTTCCTATGAATCGCCAACTTTTGTGTACAATGTATAGTCAACCCTAATACTACTGCTAATCTTTTACCATTTGACTTATTATTTTGTCCAATAGGTGAATGCATACGATGTATCGTTCATTATAACATTTGCAAACAAATAAATAATAAATCACAGCCATATTCGATCCACTACTGGATGATACCTCTCCCCGAAGGTAGGACATTGGTTTACTCCTCCCACGCTGACCAGACGGGTTGGCAGAGGAGAGCCGAAGCTCTCACTGTGATCGCCACCATATTTTATTCATAGCAGCTCCCCAATTGCATCACGATACTGGGTGGGCACCGTTTCAGACCCACACGCATTGGTAGCACCGGGAATCGAATCCGTGACCCTTCAATCCGTAATCGGCAACTCTAACCAATATACCAACGGGGCGGTCAACATTTGCAAATGAATCACACTGAATAAAATTTAAATTTCTCTGTTGGCATGAGATTCATGTTCTCTCCTACTTATTCATTGCAATGACAAGAAGCAGCTTGAAAAATACACACAACAATAAATAACACCTCTAACACCTTATAAAATACTACATCTCATCCGTTAAAAAGAAAACGGTGCAAGGATACTCAACATAAGTGCCTGAAATTAGAACACTATATTGCATCTGAACTTGGCATGCT
Organism: Lepisma saccharinum; assembly: GCA_022664845.1. NCBI lineage: Eukaryota > Metazoa > Arthropoda > Insecta > Zygentoma > Lepismatidae > Lepisma > Lepisma saccharinum. Next base: position 6,029 of record JAGDQP010076502.1, read on the forward strand.
TTCGTATTTTTAAGTAACATGTCTGTAAATCCGAGAACCGGCTCCAAGATCCGGATCCGGGTTCCAAAATCCGGATCCTGTTCTAAGTAGGAATGGTCAGATCCGGATATCCGAAACTTATTCACAAAGTGCCCAGGAGGCTGAGTGCACCTCAGAGCGTAATCATGGAAGCATTGAAGGAAAGTCTTCAGTGTCCTGTCCGAGATTTAAACCCGAGCCGCCTGATTCATAGTCTGATGCCCTACCTTCTAAGATACATAGAAAACGAAAATCGTGCTGAAATTTCTTTCAGAAGCTCTCTGTGGTCGAGAGGTCTGAAGCATTCAACAAGCGTTCTAGAGGTTTCAGATTAGAATTTCCTGGGGAGTATGGATGTTTGCATTTTTTCTAATTTAAATAAATACCTTGCACTTACACAATCGGGACGAGCCGAAGTCAATAGTTACTAAAATGGTCTAAACAAAGTTATCAGAGGTTTAAATTTTGTATCACAAAATGCGAAACTTGGTCATTAAAAAGTGGTAACGTTTTCTATATTTTCGATTCTTATACAACCAGTTTCTGAAAATTGACACTATACGATGCCGTGATAGCGTAGTGCATTCTTAAGGAACAGAATAAGTGCCGCCCATGTTGACCTAACTTGGGGAAGAAGGAAAATAAATTCCTGGAACGCTTTATTTTTAACCTCCAATTTTATCTTTACTCCAACAATACTTGATCAATTTTTAGTTACGCATTTAGGATCAAAATGGTCCTCAACTCAATTTGTAGAAAAAGTCAAAGTTTACTTTCTTCATCTCTTCCGCTCTACAGTCTATTCGTAATAAGAATGGAATTTTAAAATTAGTCGAACTTGGAATTACAAGATAATACTAGTTTGCTCTATCTCCAACATGTTCCTAAGAACTTTGGAGATTCGGAAAATGAAATGGAAGATATGAGTGTCAATAAAGAGGGAATATTTTGAGATTTGAACAATGTGTGGAAGAAGATTGGGATTCTTAAAATAAAAAGTTTAAAATATAGCACTCGGTTAAAAATTTTGGAAAAGTTATTCCGTGATGTTCAAGAGAAATGTTATTATTTGCAGTTATCGGCAATAATCCTCGGAAAACCCGAAGTAATTTGTTTTACCTTAGTGCAAGGTCTCAGTTTTCAGTTCCGATGTGATCTGCGCACACGTGCAAAATGGGAAAAGGTCTTATCATAACAACATGCCTAATACTGTTTAAGTGTTTGCTGCGCTTATTTTCATAGAAATCGGAAATATTGTCGATGAATGGTGATTCCGATCCCTAATTGACAAATAGAAATGAGACAAGAATATGGCGTAAGTTGTGGGAGTAACTTCGAGATTCTGACCCTCTGTACTGGTTGACTGACAGTTTAGTCCAGTCGGTAATATATACCAAAAGTGTCTGCACACAATCCTGAAGTTATTACTAGCATTTCCTTAAAACTAACTGTACCCGTTATTGAAGGACGAAACGAACTTTGGTCCGTTAAAGTTAAATTTTGTTTACCTGCAATGAATTTTGAATAATTGACGTAAAACGAAGAAGGCGGAAAAACCCACTGCGATTGAGCCTTAACTCGTGCTCAAATCTCGCTTCAGCTTTTTTTTTCTTTCTTTTGATCCCTCTAAACTGACTGCTGCCTGGTTTTCCTTAAGCAAGTTACTGGAAATTTTCAGGCAGCTATAGTTATCAACACACTAAATTCGGGAGGGCGGAATTCCGCTCGAATTGAGAGGAATATTTCATTTTGTGAAAGCGGACAAAAGGACCACTCTTTTAGAGCGAAATTTCATCGGAGAAAAGATGATATTTCCGCTTGAAAAATGATGGGTTCTATGGCAGTTCTTTCCGACCGACGGGGACGGAATCTTTTCAAATGAATTTCCATCTGTTTAGATAAAATTTTTATCATATGAACATGAAAACGACGCTATAAAATGTTAAAATATAAAAAGAATCAAAAGGAGCATTTATGCATAAGTAGTAAGAAAGAAAAGTAACATACTACTTATGAATGAGAAAAAGTAAAAAAATGAAACTAGACCGCGGTGAGATTTACCTACTACTATGTTCCGGTCAGCGATCTAACGCTTTATTCCCTGGGCTAGCCGGCCAACTGCGAGAGAACGCCTTCGGTAAGAATTTGTGGCAGATGTCTGCCAAAGAAACCGCTGTTTCGAAATGAGTCTTTCGTCTCGTCAGGTTCCTGGGAACAATTTGAAAGATTTCCTGTACAGGCCTATATCTTAGTCCTGAGTGACGTGCTCTGGTATGTTTTTGCCACTGACGAAAATTAACACTTAATGTCTTCCGTTGTAATTTTTATTTAAATCCAGTTAACCTTACAGTAGGGTCTTCTTTCAACAACCTTCGAGTAACAAACTTAACTAGAACCCATAATGCATTGTGAACCAGTATAAAAAAGATGAGAAATCGCTCTGTCAAATTTGAAGAATAAATTACATCCGTGAAGCGTCGGAATCCAATGTGAAAATAACCTTTTAAATTAGGTTGTTCCATATGCCTCAATGATCTTACTGAGAAAAGGTTGTGCCCTCTGCTACACCGTTCAAGAGCTATTGAGTGTCAATTGAAAATGTAATCCTCAAGTGTGTTTTTGCTACCGGAAAAGCATAGTAAGCCACTGCTGTTATCTTTCAGTCTCCAGCCACTTGTGTTCTCTCTGTATATGTGAGTGTACATCTAAATATAACGAGCTCCATAGGCTAAACTAGAAGTGGAGCAGTGTCAACACTTCCGAAGATTTCTTTCTTTCTTTCTAATAACTCCATATACGACTCGTAGGGTATTTTACATTGGAGATTAACAACAACGATGAGCAATGGGAAAGGAAATAGGACGGAAACAGACATGGCCTTCAAGTAAGGTATGATCCCCACATTTGCCGGTTAGGATTTTGTAAAACTTTAGTCAGGATGGCCTGACTCAGGAATGGAAACCCAGACCTCCCGAAAGCGAAGACAACGCTAAAGCATTAAGCCACCAACGGCCGCTCGGTGTTCCGTTTCATATCGCTTTTGGTTCGTAAAATGTTCGTTATCGTTGACATGAATAAATTCTGCGTGTTATCTTTTGAGAGAATGGAGTCAAAGTATGATGAAATCAAACCCTGAAGAACGCAGAGTTAGGTATTCGAAAGGTCGGCTCACCAAGCTTGTAAACGTTGTTACCTTTTCTTTCCGTTTATTGTTTTTATAAAGGAAGTTTACACTTACATTAGAAGAATAAATGCGTGTGTACGAGTATATCTGCCTAAACTTAGTTCCACTGTTTCAATAATCCTCCGCTTCATTAAAAGGTGTTCCGCTTTCCCACTGTGCATACGAAACAAATATAAACAACTTAAATGAGTGAATGTTGATGTGCATTCGAAATGAGTCTAGCATCCATGTACTCTAGCACAGAAAGGAGCAGTCACCTAACGGGCGTTTACACTTTGCATACGGGCATGTTTATTGTTTTCCGCCTCATTTCTTTGGCAGCTGATTGATTTTTGTGAGACGACAAGAAAGTAATGTAGCCCAACAGAAGTTATTTCTTTTCATTCGCTTGGCAATAAAGACACTCTAAAATGAAGAGTAAATAAACGAAGACTTATCGTTTGGTAGTCGAAAAAAATACGATTTAGGAAAGACTACAATGATGTGTCCCATGTCCGGATCCGACACCGAGTTTCGGATATCCGGATCCGGATTGGAGCTTCGGGTATCCGGATCCGAGTTTCAGGTATCAGGATCCGGATACTAGCGGATCCGATTTCCGGATCCATTTCGCCATCCCTAGTTCCAAGATCTGGAAGCGGATACCAAGTTTAAAGATCCAGATCCGAATCTAAAATTTGCTTAGAAGAAACGGATTTTCGGTTCTGATCTACCATTCACCATATCATTGAAGTTCCGGAACATAGTATTTGTCGTTCGGAAGATATCTGTGAAGAAAGCTACTCTCGATTTGTATCGTGCCATCTGAAAGTTTCCA
>JAGDQP010076503.1:0-10047 GCA_022664845.1 Lepisma saccharinum
GAAAATAAAGTGTAGTCTTCCAAAAGAACTCCACGCCATTTTACATCTTCTATTTATTTCATCAGTCAACTTTGCATTCGATGTTTTAAGCTGGCCTAGGTAAACATACTCATCAACTTTGCCTATTGTCTCTCCGTTAATCTTCACTTCCTTCTTTGCAGCATGTTGGTTGTACATTACTTTTGTTTTATACATATATATATATATATATATATATTAAATGTTTAAGATGTTATAAAATTGTATTTCATAGATAACTATCACACAAGTTTCAAACACAAGTTGTTGTAACTAATCGAATACCAACATAAACTATCGCTATGTTGCTAAAGATATCCGCCAATCAGTGTGTGTTCTTTATCGGATTCTCTGGTTTCTATATCGATGTAAGGAATGTTTTCACACTGCTGGGATGATGCCTAGACTAAGGCCCTGGCCGCCATTTTCCCACCCTTGTCCCCGGAAGAGTACTCGCCAAGGGACATCATTCATCCGATATGTGGCTGGCCTATGATATATCTGCCTGTATAGACCGTAGAAAATATAAATAATGGCGAACTAGAACTTTCTCACGTAGTAGAAAATCCTTAGCGTATTGTTTTGTTTCGATTAAAAAGAAAACAAATCTTGTAAACGATATGCAAAAATCCACGCATATTACCATGATTCTTATTCCAAGATAAATATGCTGATTCTTGGTATGGATGTACAGGAAGAACTTGCCTAAAGTGGCTCCATTGAGTTACGAGGGAAATGCCTAACGCGTTGCCCTCCTGACACGCAAAGTATTAATACATTATTACCCCGCCTCTAAACAATGTATTTTAATTACAGGGCCTGTCATTTCCAAGTCCCAATGCGACCCACCATTAACCTGATTTATAGCCCCCAACTAGGGATGGCAATTTACATAGAAAAAGAAAAAAAAAACAGCGCATAATATTTGAATTAAGCGCAAGAAAATGTGTGGTCAGACAACTACCTCTTCCTTTCTCTCCCGGGGTCGTGTGCTTAATGTACCCTCCCACACATACACTCTCTTCTCACCTCTAAAAGCTGCAATCAAAGAGAAGATTCAGGGAAAGTGATACAACTAATATCCGTGGTCTAGTGGCGTAGATCGGCAGGATTGGAACCGAGGAGATATCCCAGGTTCAAACCCCGTTCACATGGTCCCGAGGTTTATCTTGGATTCAGGGTTGAAACTGGTCACCGGGTCAAGTTTTGGACCTGGTCTATTAAAAAAAAGAGCAATGTTTCGCTAGCGTTAGCTAAGTTCTTTTAATGTTGACAGACGTAATACACACCTGATGAAGCTAGTAGTAAAGTTGGCGAAACACTTGTCAGGCTTCTGTAAAATAACACAACATGAAATTCTGATAGTGTTTTATTTGAAATAATGACAAAATGTTCAAAACAATGTTGTGTTTACGTTCATGTATCAATGAAAAGATGAATGAATATGACCGGCACCTGTTATCTATCCAATATATGTGTTAACTTTACTTTCCCCTCACCGGTGTCGCGTTCCTGGTGTACGTGTTTTTGGTGTACTAGCCATTATCGTGCTCTAGCGTGCAAAAAGTTTTTGCCGTGCTCCTAGCGTACATACACAGTGAAAAAAATCCCTGTGTTAATTCAACACTTTTCGGTGTCCCAGCGTGACTACCACTTTTTTGTGTTAAATCAACACAACACACAGTGTTGATTTCGGTACAAGCAGCAAGAAAAAAAGTTACGGCTGCAATGACATTTGAACATGGGTTGCTGAGTAAGAAATTCAGCGTCTTACCTCTGGGCTAAATCGCCAGACAGAAAAAACACTAGATTCAAACAGTATATGGATAAAAAATCCGTTGCTGACCGCAAACTCAAAGAAAGTTACTCGCACGACTTATGCTATTGTTTAAACACTCTTTCATTTGTCAATGAACGATCAGAATTCCCTTTCATTGAGAATATGTTCCATTTCTATGAAAGCAAGCGATCAAGATGGCGACAGGCAAACACTTTATGTATATTCAACACCGTGTGTTATGTTGATTTAACACAAAAAAGTAGTAGTCACGCTCGAACACCGAAAAAGTGTTGAATGAACACATGTATTATTATTATTATTATTATTACTGTGTAGTGTTCATGGGATGACCAAATGCAAAATGTTCTCTATCTTCTTGAAATGACACTGTTTACGATTTGTATCCTGTTTAAAACTCGGTTTCTATTTAGTTTTTAATCAAGTTGACGTAGAAAACACAATGTCGCTTCATCTTCTAGTTTTCACTAATATTCTTAGCTTGTGGTTTAAAAGTGATGTACAGTATATGAATCATCTGAATCGAAAATTATTTAGTTTTTTTTTTTTTCATGTTAATGTTTACGAATCTAGCAATGTGGCTTCGAATATTCTGAAGCTTTTAAAATAATCAATATAGTTCAAATTCAAAGAGTGGTTGAAAAATTATGTTTGAGACATTGAAATATTTCTCTCTTTGAGAATATTACTATTCTTGTGTGGTATTGTGTAAATTTTCACAGATGTTTCAATCACTACGGTCATTAATCAAACAACAAACAGAAAGAACGCAATAAAATAATCGCAATTCCCGCTGCAAAACTTGTGATGATGAGTTTCCTTCTCTGTATTTTATCTCTGGGAATTGGGAATGTTTATGAAAGAAACAAAACTGTTTTTTTGAGGCAAAATACATTCAGGTAACAAGGTATCTGGAATTCTGAAGATGGTAGGGGGAAGTGGAAAATAATGTGATACAAAAAACACGTGTCAGAAGCATCTTTCTTATTAAGGGTGACATAAACGAGTGTTCTTCCCACTTTGTTTTTGACCTTGCAGTTGTGTAAGGTAAACCTGGGGAGATATTATCTGGAGAAAAATATATTATCTAAACTTATCGTGATTAAAATATTGGGTTTAGACTTTTACAACATAGCACCATTTTTACGAATTTGTAGGAAAGTGGGTGTCTACTGATAAAATACTTTCATACATATCCATTACAGCATGATACTATGTAACAATATGCCACCATATTCTCACATATCATACTGAGTTATGTAGCTGGATCTAATTGGTTTGTTATCTGCTTAGGTAACCAAAGAATACATTCTTTATCTCCCTTTCAAATTCAATTCCTGTTTTCTCTTCATACCCCCTCTCTAACCCACGACTTCGGCTTCACCTCGTGATTAAAGCTGTTTGTTATATTCTCATTTTGGACCTCTTGCTTATAAGCTACGATGGAAATTTTGTTCGACACTTGGAGCACGTAACTTCTCTCACGATAGAAACTGCTCTTCGTCCTCATCCGCCCTCCTCATGGGAAGTGGCACTCCCTCTCACAATAAATTTTGGCCCTCGCCATGAAAGTTGTCCCTCCCTTTCCCGACAGAAGTTGGTCTTCGCCCTTCATTACCATCGAGAGGAAAGTTGGTCCTTCCTGTCGTGATGGAAGCTACTTTTCGCCATGAACGTTGGTCCTTCCTCTCGCGACGGAAGCTGACCCTCTCCCTACTTCACACTCGCGAGGAAAGTTGGTCCTCCTAGTCGCGGTAATGGCTAGCCCTCACTCTCAAGCACCTCGCCATTAAAATTGGCATTTGTAATAGATGGTCGTCGCCTTCCCTCTACTTTGCCCTCGCAAGGAAAGTTAGTTCTCCCTCTCACGATGGAAGTTGGCCCTCTCCCTCGTTTACCCTCGAGAAGAAACTTGCTCTCTCTTTCGTAGTGTAAGTTGATCCTTCATCGTCCCCCAATGATTACATGAAAATTGGCCCTGGCGATATAAGTACGATCTGGTCCTCACCCACAGAGCCCTCATCCTCCCTGAGAAAGCTTGTTCCTCTCATTCGTGATAGACGTTTGCCGTTTGCTCTTACCCCTGCCTCGCAAGGAAAGTCGGTCCTCGCTCTCGCTCACCCTCGTTCTGCGTTACTGAGGATCATGGTGTCCGAGAGGTGAACACTTGATTATGCAGAGACCCCTGTGCCACGATAAGGGTCGCTGGGTAGCAATCGGCTCTAAAGGCGCGAAACTCCTTACAACGGCTATTCCCGACTAAAATCTCTTCACCTTTTCTCCAAGTCCCACCAAGAGATTGTACCTGAAATAAATACGCGCGTCTGATGAACACTGTTTTATTTGAACATTTATCGAAGTAGTTGGAATCTGTATGAGGAATTCGGTAAAGAATAATGTGACATTACTTCTATCTTATTATTCACTTTGAACTACTTATTGTTGCAGCTTCACAGATGACTAAAAAGAATAAGGCAGTCGTAAGAAACAGTTTTTCATGGCTTTATGGGAATCTCTCGTGCTTCCGGAGAAATAATATGAATCATTTTCTTATGCAAACAAGTTGAATGGACAGTGGTTCCATAATAAACATGTTTACATGAGAAAAGAGATACTCCCTGCCTGATATGAAGGATGTTCTATTTGACAGAGCATGACGCTGAGAAAATGTGGAATGAAAGAAATGTACTTTTTCTCATTAGAATAGATCTGATTTATTTACGATACATGCAAATGTTCTGTGCAAAAAACAGATATTTGTGTAAAATTATAAGTTCACACTGTATTATTCGTTTCTGATTGTTTTCATATTATAATCATGGAAAATTCGCACTGTAACTTTAATTTTCATGGACTGTGAATACAAATATATAGGATTCACTAACAACATGTAGAGTTATATACAGGGTGTTGCAAAATAACACCGTCGAAACAAACACCCCGAGATTCTTGAAATGAAATTAAGAAAAAAAAAGTATAAGTATCGAGGGTCCATAAATGCTTCGAGGCTATACCCAAAGCATGGGAGAATTAACTGTAAGGATTGATATTTCCAATACCATTAACAGTAGAACTGAGGTACCCTCAAAGACTTTGCTCTATCCAGAAATCCATATTCCATAATTGTGCAATGGATGACTCCAAATGAAATAGGGTGTTTTTCTTTATACATTTGTTGAATTAAAGGTGTATCGAAATAAGCATGAACAATAAATAACTCGTCTGCAAGTAACAATAATTCGTTTGTCCCAGGTCGATATCTCAAACCGAGTTCTTTTGCGGAACGATTTTTTTTTTAAATGAGTTATTTATTGGTTTGTTGAACACACCGGGTATGCACCCAATGACATTGTTTATAGTTACTACTGTATGTTATTACATTTTAAGTAAATATAGAAAATTAAAATTCATAACATATGATATCCTTAGTACAATTCATTTATATACCTATAGAATTCTCTTTCTGTCATTAAATATGTCTCTAGTAGGATTACTGGCGATGATTGAGATGTATAACGAGCACATTTTCTTGATTGGCTGTACATCTAATACATTTGTTCTTTGTCTCGTTATATGAAAAACAATACAACGTTTTCTAATAGCTCTGTTCGGAACATGGAATTTTATATGGAATAATAATACTCAGGAGTTTATATGATTGTGTAATAGTTTGTACAAAAAAAGATAGAAGATGGTCATCTCTTCGTTTATTCAGTTGTTGTAACACGTATTTCTTTGAAAGGTCTGTGTATTTTTCAAACTTCAGATAGATTCGTGTTTCCTTGAAAGTTTAATTAACTTTGATTGTATTTGATTCTATTTTTCGCTTCTTGTTTTGTGCGTAAGGATTACAGAAGTATACTGAATCTTAAAGCAAACGTATACAAAGTGTTTTAAGAACATTAATATCCATAAATCCACTTCCTAGCCTTATTATAAACCAAGATTTCTAGGTATTTCTTTAATGAGATGGGACTTACGTGAAGATCGAAAGCGAGACTGGATTGTAAAATGACCGCGAGGTCAGTTATGAAGTTAACTCATTTCAGTGGTACATCATCGATCACATACTTAAATTTCAAGTATTTTAATTTTCTTGTATACGCTATTACGTTACATTTTTGTGTATTTAAAACCAGTTTGTTTTACAAAGCACCAGTGGGAGAGTGAGTAATTTCTTAGAGCAATTACATCCTGTTCGCAGGAAATACTGCAGTAAACTTTTAATTCATCTGCATTTAAGATGACTGGTTGTATAACAAACAGGAGAAAGAATTATCTACATTTCAACGAACGTTTGGTGTATTTATATATATATATAAAAATAGACTATCATTACTCTGTAGGTAATTACGTCGATCATCGGAAAGTCATTTTACACACAGAAAAATGGTTTGTCAAAATCGAAAGAAATTTAGTCATTTTTGAATAAGTCATCACTGCTTTAAAAGCCGATTAATTTTGTGTTAATTTTGAGAAGGGCATGTAGTCATTTTATTTCACTAAATAAATACTCAATAAAATTAATATATGTTCAGATCTGAGTGCGAATGATTATTCAAATATGACTTATATATATAACCTGCCCATCTTCTGGGTGCGCTTCAACTAGAATTTTGAGCTCCTAACGGACTGAAGTGTTGTTAGAATTACACATCTACAACTTGTTAAAACGACTCACATTACTATACTACATACTAGCATACATATCCATGTGTCATTCTTTCTAAAAGCCTTCAAGCAATTTTTTTAAACATGTATAAGTATATAAAAACTATAATCCTACGTTTAATTCAGCAAAGTATAGCCCGATTGTATAAAAAAAATAACTTCTAGTGTCTAAGATTTTTAAAATAAGGTGCTGCTATCTGTTGACCACAAAAATAAACAGACAATAACAATTTGCATAACGTAATATAAACATGCGTTAAAGTATCTTCACATATTTGAATATTAATGTTATTATATTGATCGTCGCCATCACCGTCAAAATTATCATCAAGAACTCATTACAAAGGTCAAGATTTGTAGATATTTGATCAATGTTATTTTGAAAAATCAATTTTCTAGAGTCTAATTTACGGATTGGCATGAAATAAAAAGGATAATATTTGTCTAATGGTATATTTTATTGTTTGTAAAAAAATCAGTACTTCTGATTGGCTACTTTCCCAAGAAATTAATTACAATGTTGTCAAATTTAATTCGAAATTTCTGCTTTCTGATAATGTTTAACTCTGGTCCTATTATTTATATTGAGATACGGTTTTTGGCATATGATAGATATTAACGGGTTTTATAAGGATCGTATTTTAGTTTTCACCTAAAGTGAGTAGTTAGGGCCCTGAAAGGCTCTGAAATGTTTAAAAACTGCCAAAGAGCCATTTTTGGATGTCATTTTCTCGAAAAACCCACTTTTTAAAATTTTGAAAATTCTGGAGTACAAGCGTGAAATTTTGATCAACTTTCAGAGGAAACACTTTGGATATCTTGTAACTGCCAAACGGTACAAGATATCAAAAAGTGTTTCCTCTAAAAGTTGTTCAAAATTTTACTCTTATTGCAAAGGGAGCAAAATCAACCACAGTTTCTATTTACATTTTTGAAGCTACCCGCCTTCCTGTAAGAAGTATTCTCGGGATGCCACTACTTTCAGCAACATCATTATGTGATTCCGCATATGCACTTTGATATGTAAATTTTTTGTTTCAAAGCTCTATGTGCAATAGGAGCCGAATTAAAGTCCTGGTACGAAAACTGAGAACCACCCTGTATATAGGATGTATTTAACTTTACACTTCAGTAACAAAAATCACTAAAACATTCACATGTTAACTATCGATAAGGAGTTGAATCATAAATGATAAAACCTAATGGTATAAATACACAATAAATAAAAGACCGTTACACATTTTTAGGAGGGGGCAGCACATCTAGGTCCGGGTCAAAGAAACGGGAAAAGGGGCATTAAAGTTCAAGTGCTTCTGCTTGTACTCCAGAATTTTCAAAATTTTAAAGACTGGGGTATCCGAGAAAATTGCATCCAAAAATGGCTCTTTGGCAGTTTTTAAACAATTAAGAGCCTCGCAGGGCCCAAACTACTAAATTATAGGTCCTTATAAAACTCGTTAATATCTATCATATGAAAACAAAAGCATCCCAATATGAATAATAGGACCCGAGTTAAAAATTATTAAAAATCGGAAATTTCGAATTAAATTTGGCAACATTGCAATTAATTTCTTGGAAAAGTAGCCAATCAGAACTAATGATGTTTTACAAACAATAAAATATAACATTAGACAAATATTATCCTTTTTATTTCTTGCAAATCTGTATATTAGACTCAAGAAAATTGGTTTTTGAAGATAACATTCATTCTTATATTTGATGCCAGTAGATGACCTTGGCAACTATTTTGGGAGCCTGTAAATCTTTACAGATTTTTTTTTTCGGGAGAAGGGAATACGTCTTTTTTTATTATTATTTTGCATATACTTGTAGAAAAAAGTATCACAGAGATCTGATATAGTCAATGGGACAATTTAGGGTTTACCTGGATGAATTGAAATGGAAGTAGGGTTGACTCTTTTACTCCTATGGAAAGACGTCTTATTCTTGGCCATTTTTAACCTCCCCCCTTTGTAGAAAGAATTTCTGAAAATCGTCTACTTCTTTTGAGGAATGCCTTACGCACTCATTGCATGACTTTGGAATATGCATTTTTGGATAGAAAGTTTAAAGTCTGTGACGACAGCAGCCAGAATCAGTTCTATTATTAGTGATACTGGAATATGAAAGTTTAAATTTCATTTTCCCACGTTTTCGGCAGCCTGTAGCTGCAAATCGCGGTCGAATTTCCACCTGATTGACTAGGACTTTCCCCCTTAATTTTTAGTATACTGTGATTCCTGGAAATTTGTCGATGCATTATTTTGTCACCCTGTATATACTTCTGCACTATAAAGAGAATAACTTTAGTTACAATATATTTTGTCAATCTTTGTTTTTCGCCGAACGGGACACTTCAACAGGTTAAGATAACATAAGATAACATTCAACATAAGGCTTCAGGTTCATTTCCACTGTGTTAATTGTTTTTGTTTTTTTCAGTATCAGTAAATAATAATTAAAAAAAAATATGTGAATACGGACCACTCACAAAATTAATTCTGTGCGTGCTCGAATCCCGAACACTCACATACTTGGCGCTCATGGACCCCCTCATTAAAAATTCGAAGTGACAACAGGCCCTCTTCTACTGGAAAACGGCCATGTAGCGATGAAGGGAGTTACCAACCAAGAGAATATACTTGCTACAATACAATGTTTAATATGGAGATATGTTATTTTTTTAAAATGGAAATTTTAACACTGCAATTGGGTTACAGCATGTTATGAAGTTGACAGTAAAATTGATAAATAATAAAATTCTCTTCATACTCTTGCGAGCGAAAATATAATTTTAGAATGATGTGATTCACTTCAAAGAACTAGTAGCGGTACCTACCTAAATCCTTTTTTTGCTAAAATCCACCTCATTGGTCCAGAAATTTCCGTAACACAGACGTTTTCAAACAAAGGTGCTATAATGTCAGTAGTTCTACCATCACCAGCACCCAGATCGAGTAGCACCTCACTACGCCATTCAGGACCAATGGCCAACAACTTCTCAAACTGGTCCCGAGAAAATACAAACATCGATCCTCTGCCCAAGAGGCTGAAAAGAAAAACAAATTCACATCATGAAAACATAGATGCATAAACATATATTTATTGCATGAATTGCAAATATACATGAAAACATTGTTTTATTGCTCTAGTTGATAAGAAAACATTTGCGAATGAACTACAAGGGCAGAGGGATGAGGCAGCAATGTTGCCTCTTGAGCACTATTGATTGTTATCTATCTAGAACAAACCTGAAGATAATAAATACATAAAAAAGAACTGATTTCGCAGATTGCATACTGAGCGATACAACTGAAGGTATAGTAGAGCTCGTCCCATAAAAGCCTTCGATTCAGCAGCCGGTTTCCTACGATTTGCAGTTAACCAAACATTGACACCTACCGCGCTCCGCCAAGAAATTTTCTTAGGCGTTGTCACTTTCTGAAACCAGATGGCAAAAGCTTGAATCCCTTTCCTCCTCTTGAATGCTTACATACATACTTGAGTGACCCCAGAGAGCGAGAGCGAGAGAGAGCGAGAGAGAGAGAGAGAGAGAGAGA
>JAGDQP010076506.1:0-10047 GCA_022664845.1 Lepisma saccharinum
ACAGTAACTCAAACATCTACTCAGGCTAAGGAGGGTACATGGCAATACAAAGTTTAAAAAACAATTAAATTTACTCTTTCTGCGAGGGGAAACAGAGGTCATTCGGGTCCTCAATACCTAGGTGTGTCAGTTAAGGCTTCAGGAATGCAAGTCAGATACTTAAACAAACGCAGCACAATATAAATACTTAACGTGAATATCGACTGCATGCAGTGGTAAACTATACATAATAATAATAAGATAGTCAAGGAGGTTCGAGCCATGTTTCTGGTTATTCGTATTCAAGATTGAGAAGAATTTTCTTATAGATGATAAAAAGAATATCTCTTAAAGTTAAGAAATAGATCTCGGAATTTCCCATCCATTTTCTGAAGAATGCTGTGAAGAAGTTTCACATAAACCACAAACTTAAAAGGATAATAGTTTGACATAATCGATGCATTACTAAAATCCAGGTAATGCCAAGGATTAGAGAGTATACGATCGCCAGGTCGAACAAGGGACAATAGTTTGAACTAAGAGCGATATTTAAATAGTAGTGGCACCTGGTGACTATATACCAAGTTAACGACCGTTCGTAATGGTTTTAGAGTCTTTGTCTTTGAAAAATTTAAAAAGGAAAAATTGAATTTTATGTCAATATTTGGACTTCAGGAAGGAGTACAAAGTTTTATAATGTGTTGACATTAGGTATGTTCGTTAGTGTATTGCACTGTAGAATATATAGTCAATGCAAATAAACTAAACGTGGCTCGAACAATTTCAGGCAACCACAACCCCAGAGAGCAGCGGTCCTACCATGCTCCTACTTGTGACGCTACTGTTGGGTTGTGAGCTTTTCTGTGGGAGCCGACACGTGCTATCAGAATAGGAACGAAGTTCTTTGTTTCCGACCTTCTACGTTCTTGGTCAAGTAAAAACCAATTATCTCTAATTTACTTTTGAATAGCCTGTTCTAAATTTTCATAAGCTCGACGGTAAGGGCATTATTTGTGATGCAAAAAGTGAAAACGGACCATTTGTCGGAAGGTGTCGTTTAACAGGAAAGCTCAAAAAGACGATCAGGGTTTTTTGCGTTTCTTCTTGTTTCCTAATAAAGAATGTCCAAGTAAAATGTTTTTTTTATTAAACATGAAGGATATGTAAATTGAATGCAGTTTTGTGATTAGCGAAGTTTAGTATCGTTTTACTCAATACTCCACTTTTTCCGTAAGTCACAAGCAAATTTGTACAACTCAGTCAAATTTTAGAATATTGTTTATCATTTTGGCGGCAAATTGTAAGTAATTATATTGCTAATACAAACCATTTAACAACTCAAATTTGATAAATTCCGACAAATGGTCCCTTTTCGTTTTCCGGATCCCAGTTTTTCTCGTTTACTAAGCTCCGCAAACGTAATCATTTTGTCATGCACGTGGGCACTGATACACCCATTTGTTTGTCCGTGGATACATGAACTTACTTAAGAACATAATTTGTTTACTTAAAGGTAAAATACTTAATGATTACACATTTCAACATCTTACGAATAATTTACTATGCCACATTCGTATACGTTGTGCAGAGTTCTTGATTGTTGTAAGGCTTTTTATTCTGAAATTTACTCTCCAGCTGACAAGATACGAAATAATTCGATTTGTTGCTTACTGAGACGCATTCAACTCCTGCAGGACAACAAATCTTTCCATTTAAATATTTACCACGTTTATACAGATGTTGTCCAAGTGTAAACATTTTAATTGTTTCCAATATTTTTTCACACTTTTATTTATTATCTGCCTGAAAACCCTTGCAGGAATTAATTGAAAGTCTTAAATTTGTTAAAGCACTAGCGTTCCCTCCCTCTTAAATCATACATGTTACAAGATCATATACTGCTGCTTGTGTTCCAAATATTGACCTGCTCTCAATAAAGCCTCGGTATTCGCAATTTCAACAGGTCACAAGAAACTGACAATATATAACCTACGTAAAGGAAAAAAAAAATGTATTATAATATCTACTGTCATAATTTTTATCCTTTCTTACGATCTGTGTGCGAAGTTTATGTAAAAATATTTATAACTTTATGTAACTTAATGCAAATAATATTCATATCTGCAACTGCACACTTGGTTAAATAAAAACCCACTTCGGGGTCTAAACCGGCACACACGCAGCCCAGCTTCCTTCGGAGTTCGGACACACCATGCTTCCGTTACACACCTAGCGTAACTAGATTCAATTTGGTAGAATTATATCTAACCTGACTTTTCTAACCTAACGTAGCGCTATCTCATAGAAGTGTGTACAGTTTCAAAGTGCGTAAATGGTACGACGTAAGAGAGAGAGAGAGAGAGAGAGATTGCGAAAATTCCAAAGTGAAGAAATAACTGAAAAGTGATGTGTTGAGCGATTTTCACGATATGGGTGGTCGAGTGTATATAGTGTAGAAAAAATGGCAAAACACGTTTGTCGTCGTAGCGCCTTTTGTGAGGCAAGGGTGAGGAAACAACATATGTCGCCATGTTTCAACATTCTAGTACTAAATTCAGCGCGACACAAAGTTGCAAGGTAAATTACATAATACTAATAATAATGGGTTAACTATAGTAGTGACGCACCAATATTTAGAAATGTACAGGATGAATTGAGATAATTGTGTGATGTTTGTGAGTAATTGGGAGCAAAATAGTAATGTGGATCACATTATAAGTGAATAATATTATTGTTGTGGTGTGTTTTAAAGATGTTTTAGGACGCACTGCATGTTGTGGCGTAAGGAACTATTTTGCGTAGAGTTACATTTTTTGTCATGTGGAAGGCGGTAAGGCAGTGTTGAAATGGCGCGTCTTTGTTATGGTTATGACATTTCTTGCGTTAGTGTTATTGAATGCTATAGAAATGTCATATGAAAATACATTTTTAAGGTTACGTAGCGGAGTATTTATGTAAGGAAAGTAAAAGGCCCCGAAACAATTGTACACGACTTTCTAATGGAAATTGGAAGAGTTAACACGCCCGTGTGCTGAAGGTAAGTGTGAATATGTTTCAGAATATATTTTGTAAACATACATTAACGCACCTAACCTTACCTAACCTCCACGTTCATATGATCAGTAATTTAAGATAATTTACGAAAAATGCAAAGAAGGAATATTAATAATAGATGTGAACATATAAAAATATATTTTGTAAAGATACATGACCGCACCTAACCTTACCTAACCTCCACGCTCGTATGGTCACTAATTTAAGATAATCTACGAAAAGTGCAAGAAAACAATTGCGTAAACCGCTAGCCTCCCATGAACACGTAGTGTGTGTTTTAAGTGATTTTGGTTTGGTTTTAGTGAATTTAAAATTGGTGCGTCACTACTATAGTAATGCCATAATAATAATCAACATACAAAAATAGTTCAATAGATCTATTCAGCAGAAGAAAAAACAATTAATTACTCAAGGTCATCTTTATGTTGATCAGGGGGTTCGTTAAAATATCCCCATAAAATGGTTGTGATTAATTTTAAAAAAATACAGTTACTTTAATAACACAACGGTATTTCTATCGAACAGAGTTATAGGTATGCGTTCATACATTATTGGATGAAAACCCCGCGTATGTATTTATTTGTATGAAGTGAGAAGGCTGTAGAGAATGCTCGAAGCCATTCGAAGTTTGCACAGCGTTTTGAGGAAATAGTAACCTCTCGTAAGTAGTAAGCCGAGTTAAGTACGTATTCTGGTTAGTGTACAAGGGCATATGCAAAGTACACTGTAGTGTTGTTCGTCTAGTTGTTGAAAATTCACCGGTGGAAAAGTGCACTGATTCTATATTTAATCCCTAGACTGAGAATGTAAGAAAAAATGTATTTGTCTTTTGTTTTTCAATCTGGCTATATTTTTTAACGAATTGTGAATGGTCTTACTCAGAATACGCTGCAAACAAAGTGACACTACTGAAAGTATTGATACGAATCTTTCAGCTATAAAAACCATCTTTAATCGCTATGTACAAGAGCCAGACAGAATTTTAATGTTTTGTATGAGAAAATAATATGAAACTAAGATAAGGAAATAAATTATACATAGGGTACAAGGGATCTATCATTTTAACGTTTCGTCTGGATACAATCTCGTGCATTATTCCCTTCTGTATCATTGATGCCAAGCTGCGTTATTTCCAAAGTACGTATTTTTATAAATGTCGTTGAATTCTAGATTTTAAGAATTAATTTTACTGTAATTGAAATCATTTGAATTTTACTGACAGAACTAAATTAGACCCAATATGCCAGAGACGACTTATTTAGTGGCTGTGTGTTGTAATTAGTGTTTCAAATTCCTAAAAAAAAAAAACGAAAATTAAAAAAAAATGTTTTTTTTTTCTGCGAAGCAAAAAACCGTGGTTTTATCGACGAAATAGTTGTTTGTTATTTTCATCGCCAATATCCACTACTTAATACACCGAATGCATTTGTTGTTTACGTTTAGTGCAATCAAATTTTCTTGCTTTAAAACATGTACAAAAAACTTTGAATTTACATTAGGAATGCAATATATCTCATTAGCACTGTTGTACATGTGAGAAACATTCTATTCCCTTCTGGTTGTTAGGCATCTGTGGCTCACACCGAGAAAACTTACATTTGCTTCAAATCTTTGTCAGATGCAGTCCCATTGCGGACTTTTTTTTCTAAATATATGTTCTGAACATCAACTAACTTTTTAACTAAATAATTGATCATAAAATGTTGTCAGGGACCCCGTAGAAGTAAAAGAACCGTTCTTTTCCAAAGTAGCACTAAAATTGGAAAAAAGGTTTGTTTCCGGCGACTATTTTTTCCGTTTTTTTAAACACTAGTTGTAATAGAAGTTCGAAAATTAATATTTTGTCGTAGGTTTATCTGAAAATTAAGATTTAATGAAAATGCATGGATCCGATATGACTAAGTTGAAGAATAATGACCGTGAAAATTTATATTTTCAGGAGAACGAAGCACTATAATTATCAAAATAATCCGATCAGCTTTTGCTAAAGTCATTTTGTGTATTTTACAAAATTATTTATATTTAGGAAAGGCGTAAGCTATTGTGTCGTTCACGACTTGTCTTGGATTTTCAGTTTGAAGAGTGAATGTCAAAATTGGCAGCTTGTCATTAAATATTAGTAGGGTTTCTATCGACTTTTTATAGGATTTTTTTTAAGTTGTGGATGTTTTTGTGAATTTAGGCGGTAAATACTTTGAATTGGGGGTCTGCCGGAATCACTATAGCTGTTGCTGCCAATATTATTGCATTATATAATAATAATTCGCAGTTTAATTTAATACACTACTGAATGAGCCCTCTCCCGAAAGAAAAGAAGTTGGATTGTGGATTTACGTAAAGTAGACGCTAATTCAAAATTCGATTTGAGTCATTTCATGTAAGATCATCCACGGCATGTCACCAGACAATCTCAGATGTTGATGAATCTTGCTATGGTTGGAGGATTTCTGACGCTGAAGCGAAAAATGTTAATTCTGCTGAGATCAGTGTTGGGGTTCAAAAGCTATGGAGGTTCAAATTTATGGCAAAGTTGACACAAACAGGATTACCTTATTCGTATTTGTCCTAGATAATTCAGGTTTGTTTTATTGTATTCAGATTGAAAGGAGCCATCGTCCGGAGTGAAATGTGTACAGCGCTGTTTAGTTTCAGATCTGGCTTATTAATGAATTGCAGTATTCCGAATGAAATCTGGTATTTTAGCACCGGCCACGCCTTTAATTGTGACAAAAGCTACAGATAACAGGTAGCATTCACTTACACTATGCCAAAAACTGGGATGGAGAAACGAGAAGAAGTGAATGAGATAAAAGTTTTTTGTTAAAATATTTATTCGTCCACTTCTTGTTCCTCCATCACATTTTTTTTAAATGTTACGAATTATCTGTTCAACAATTTGTGTCGCAAAGCTGAAGTCGGAATGCTGCAATACTTCAATAAGCTAGATTTGTACATCACCTGCTACTCTCCGGTGTACCCATTTCACTCCAAACGTTTCATTCTGAATGCCATGAAATTAAGTTGAAGTCTGTAGGACGAATACGAAGTAAGTTATCATGTATTTTCTGCTTTCATTTGGTGTCGCTTGCACGTTTCAGTCATTTTTGCCATAATTTAAAACCTTCACAACTTTTAAACGTCACCACCGATTTCAGTACAAATTAAAAATTTGTGCTCAGCTTCAGGAATTCTTTAACCATACAAATTTTTATTAAAATCCGAGATGGTGAGGTGACATTTTCACTTTTCTGGGAATGATTTGACTTAGAATGATCCACAGATGTACACAGATTAGAGTTTTTAAGGCCGAAAATAACGGAAATTTTCAAAAAAAAAATGATTTTTTTCCACGAGGCAAAAAAATGCTTTTAATGACATCTTTTTTTTCCTTTTTATCACCAGTATTCACATTTTAACACACCTAATGCATTTGTCGTGTAGGTTTAGTACAATTAAATGCTCTTACGTTAAAAAACATACAAAAAGCTATCAATTTACATAAAATATGCGATATATCATGAGTACCGTTGTACATGATACAAGAGTTCTCTTAACGTTAGACATCTTTGGCTCAGAACCGGAAAACTAAAAAAAATGCTTCCAAACTTTGTCAGATTCCGTTTCTTTGCGGATTGATTTTTGTAAATGTATGTTTTGAACGTCAACTACCATTTAACTAACTCATTGACTTTAAAATGTCAGGGTCCCCGTAATAGTAAAAAAAAGAGATATTATCCGAAGTTGCACTAAATATTAAAAATGTTTCCGGTGTTCATTTTTTTCGTTTTTTTTAAACACTAACGCTGATCGACCTTCTGTTTTGGCCTGTTTCTTGTTCAGATATTTTCTTCACAAAATTATAATATATTATTTCCTTCTCAACGTAATTAGAAATTTGCGAAAAGAAACAATTAAAACATCTCGTACTCCTATTGAACTTTTTCGAACTGATTGTATATACATGTATTATTTGAATTGATTGGTTTTACATGATTATACATGCCAAACAGGACCAAATAAACGTTTACGTAATATTCGATTGTTTAGTAGTTTTGTTAAGAATTCGTTCTTGTATCACTCCAAACCACGTAAATCAGCAGCTTTTATTTCTGGAAAACATGCCGGAGATCATTCTTAATGCTGTGACCCTAATTCCGTTAGTACGTAAACCACTCAAAATTTATTCAATCCATTTAGGCAAGTGACTATCATCGTGATGACTCACTGTTAATAAAATGTAACTATGTTCTTTCTCATTTTGTTTCAGGAAGGATCCTTTCACGGAGACTGTTTTCAGCTTTGCTTTGTACTCTGAAGCTAAAAGAACAAGAGGAAAACAATTTGGCTATTTCTAGTACCCTTCAAACATATAACGTGATGATTGATGACTTGTATAGCTTTTTAAATAAGTGTGTGAAACGGTAATTTTGCACCGTTTACTGCACTGTTGATTAACTACTTGTCCTTAATTAAATTAATAAAAACAGAGATGGCTTCAAATGAAGACGAGTACAAGGCCATGCAATATCCAATACAAGTGAAAGAGGAAAAGTTTGAAATTGATGATTATGAGGTAATATTTTGTATACATTAATTTAAGGGGAATCTATTTTCATTTGCTTTATATTTTCAGTTGTGCAATGTGCATGGATACTATTTGTTTTCTTTTTGCAATGGGAACGTGAAAGTTTAACTTTGCCCATTGAAAGACACTTCATTGATAAGTTTAGATAAGTATATAACTGCTCCAATTACTTTAAGTTACAGCTAGCTTTATTTAAACAACACAATATGTTTGTGAACCAAGCACCTCGATATAACAGTTTATGCCTTCTGTAAATAACATTGCATTATTTAAGTTTCGGTAGCAGATATTCCTACAATACTGATAAAAATATTTACCGTTCATACTATTAATTAACATTTACATTCTTTTTCTTTTATTTTTAATAAAGCTATATTGGATGTGGTCCTCTTCGTACTCCATATGTTCTATTCAGTTGTGAGAAATATTAAAAAGCATGGTGTTAGTGGGGGCATTCTCGAATGCGGCTTGTAATAATCGCCACAGAAAAGGAGGCGTTAGTGAGAGCAGGTCAATATTTGAAACACAAAAATGGTATATGGTCCTTTAACGTCTATGATTTTAAAGTGGGAGGAAACGCTAATCCTTTAACTAATTAAAAAATTTACATTAATCCCTGCAAGGCTGTTCAGGCAGATAAACGTGAAGAATTCTGGGAAACAAATGCGATGTGGACAGTTCCACAACATGCATAAACATGGTAAATGGTTAAATGGGGAGATTTGTTGTGCAGTATTTGAATGCGTCTTAGTAAGCGACACAAGCGAATGCCTCCTTTTCTTTCCTACCTTCTCGGCTGAAGATTCAATTCTTGAATAAAATGCCTCTCAACAATCAACCTATGCGATTGTGGCATAGTAAATTATTCATCGGATGTTGAAATTGAATTCAATTGAATTGAAATGGTCCTTATTGAAGCCTGCTCTCCCACCTAACCCTTGTCAACCTAAGATTATGGTTACAATATGGCAATAGGAAAAATACATTGAATAGTGCACATTACCAACTATTAAGGGCAATACCACAGTAATAGAATTACATGAAATATACAATGCTAGTAATATACGCGAATTACAGTACAAAAGAAAAGAATCATATCTACATATCTACGAGCCGAAAGATGATAGAAATATATAATGATTCTAATTACCCAATACCAATGAGTGAAATTGTCAGGTTGGGTCATAGGAGTTTGAGCTTAGTAATTGCCTCCGATGGAGGAAATCTTTGACCATATATCAGAACGCACTGTGTTAGAATGTTTAATATTGATTGGCAGAGTTCCATGTTCTTGCTGCTGAAACAGAAAATGAACCAGCTGTTTTGCAGAGTCTGAAATGGGGGTCATTAAGGGCATCACTATTACGTGTTGAGCAGTGATGAACAGTTCTCGAAGAGTTAAGTTTATTTGCTAGGTAGATTATAGTTTTATTTTTAAAAGCTTAAATATTAAACAACAATATTTACGTCTCCTTGACATAGCATATTTTCATTATTCAATTTTGGTAGTCAGGTTCCGATCTATGAAATCGAATGCTAAATTTTACGCAGGCATTTTGTATTTTTTGTATAGATACTGCTTTACTCAAGATTAAGTCAGGTCCGTAGACTACATCACAGTAATCGAATGAGATTAGGTTACGGACAAGATAGAGCTTAGTATCTTTCGTGAAGCAGTCGCGTAGTTTGTTAAACATACCGCAAGATTGTCAGAACTTTCGTACACTGGCTGGACACATGAGAGCTCCAGGTAAAATTTTCATCCATCTGGATTCCTAAATTTCTGACCACCTTGGAGTGTGGAATATTTACGTTCATTGTGTTCACGTTAATTTCATGAGTAAATATATTCAGATTATTTTTGTTCCTATGATCTTCAATGTACATTTTTGTGGGTTAATAACCCATTACCGACGCACCAATCATTGATACCTTTCAGATCTTTATTAAGAAGTGTCACTTTTGCATTTAATAGACGGGAAGGTCGCGAAATAAATGTTTATCATCATAAGAATAGACTTGAGGATGCTTCAATGTAAGAGGTAGGTCAGAAGAGTATTGAGAAATGCAGAGGACCTAATATAGGGCCTTGTTTCACACCATTATTAATTTTACCTATTTCAAATAGTACCAGTGCAGAATTTTGTAACAACTCTTTGTTCTCAGTTGTAGAGATACGTCCGGAAGCACGAGATGGTAGGCTTGGCCACATTGTAATGATTAAGTTTGGCTAAAAGTAAATCGTGTGGCACTAAATCAAATGCCGTTGCTAGTTCAAGCAGAACTAGTAGAGTAAGATAAGATGAATTAATTGCCTGTAACATTTCATCTGTGACTTGTAATAATGCAGTAGTAGTGCTATGGTGTCTGCGAAAACCGTACTGGCTAACAGGTAGTAGATTGAGTTTAGTTACATATTTGTACATTTG
>JAGDQP010076507.1:0-10047 GCA_022664845.1 Lepisma saccharinum
CAACGATGTTGGCAGCTGCCAGGGCTGATTGCAGCCAGTTAAACTGACTGGGCGATGGGGGCGCCACTTCCCGACGCCGGATCGGTATTTATAAGGTTGAGTATGATAATGTTGAAATCGAAATCGGGAAAGACTGAATTTCTATGCAGACCTACTTAACAGAGAAAAAAAAACACAATAGCGTAACTGCTTCTTGGGGAGTAGTAGCTATGATCGCAGATTTGAAATAAGCACAGGGAAGAGGTCTCGTGTTTGTGTCCCGCTCAGGACGAATATAAGATTTTCAGAATGTTCACGTATTCCCTGTCCCATAATGCGGACGCCGGGACAATATATTAAACAGAGGAACTGACCACTTTCTTTCCTATTCCATTCCACTGGAGAAAGGTCGCTGAGGGATATCATCGCTCATACGTAACGATGTGAAACCTTCAGGTGCAGCTAAAACTAGAAACTAGTTGGAAAGTTCACTACATTTGTAAAGATAATATTACTGCTAGTATTTAATAATAATAATAATTGTAATTGTGTAACGAGCCTTTACAGGGCACATTCTCCTGATCTTATTCTTTGGTCTCCTCCCCACAGTTTTAAACACACACACGCCCATAGACATTAACGTGAAACAAATACTACAAGAAACCGTTGAAATGTTATTCTAATGCTGCAAATAAGGAAATCAGAGAGTTTCGTTCGAGAAATACAATGCTTGTTATACTTGTTGTGATTGGCACGGAATGAACCTACAGGTCATAAATAAATTCAAAACCAAAATGTATGAAACTAATGCAGAGAAAAAAGAAAGAAGGAAGAATTAAGACAAAAGATCAGGAGAATGTGCCGCTCTAAAAGCCTCTTAAATATTATTATTATTATCAAGTTATTAAGTTTTTTTTTGGACAAGTGTTGTATTTTTGCTTAGGCTGTTCGCAGCACTAAAATACAAAATAAACTATTAAACTATTATTATTATTAACTACTAGCAGTTATAGTATCGTTACAAATGTAGTGAAACTTTTAAACTAATTTCTAGTTTTAACTGCACCTGAAGGCTCATTCGAAAGCTCTACATCTTTTCTATTGAATGATGATGTCCCTCCGTGACCATTCTCCAGTGGAATGGAATTGAAAAGAAAGCGGTCAGTGCCTCTGTTCAATGGACTTTCCCGTCGTTCGCATTATGGGCAGGGAACACGTGAACATTCTGAAAATCTTATGTTCGTTCTGAGCGGGACATAATAAGTTTGTTGTAATGAGTCTAAAAAGTTACCACATAAACTATTTTCTAATTGTATAAAATAGTTTCCTTGACAATCTGTACGATTGTTTAACTAATTTCCTTAATATGACAAAGTTATTATACCAAGTAAGATCTCCAGTTCTTTTGTAATGATGAAATACCTCGTCTTTTTGTTTATAAATTTCTTAAAAACTGTGTATTCATCCAGGAGTGTATATTTATATTTACATTTTTTAATTGTTGAATTCCTAGGCACATTTTTGTCAAAACTGTTATATAGAAAATCATAAAATGATTAGATGTCCCCTTGTATCTGTGGATTTTTATCAATTATAATACTTTTTTTTCAAATTTCATAAGGTCTTGAGTCATTTCATTGAAATTGGATTAATAAAAGCAATATTTGGGGTCCTCATATTGGGTTCTCACATAATAATAATATTAAATGTCTGAAGTAACAAACGTAATTGGATATTTTGTTAAAAGAAAATAATATATAAGAAAAGAAAAATAACAGATAAAAAAGTGCACGGGCCAGTAAAAGCGAGGAATGAGTGAAAACAAGTGCAAGAAGATAAAGTTTTTGATCACAGTTTTGTTCAATTTTGAAAAAGCGTTCCGAGAATGGCAATGCTAGCTACTCTACCTTTTTCCTGTTCGCTTAATCGCTTGGTTATGTCGCATTAATCTTAGAATTCATTAGTTTATCTCAGATGCTATCTTGTTTACTGTTTTGGGAAGAAAATCTAGAACGTCCCAGCAACAAAATATGAAGTAATTATCTCACTCAGAGGTAAAATCAAATTGACTAATCTCAGCTTCGAAAGGGTGCGAATAATAAATTGCTTACAGTGATAGGTAAGTTATTTAATGTATGTACTCTGTGCGACCGTATTGAACAATGACTCGCCCGAGGAAGTCATATAGGCAGAAAATGTGAAAAAGGTTACTTGAAATTTTGATAGCATTCATATTATATTTTTTCTCGTTCACGGAAATAGCTTGGATTAGAAAAGTCAAGTTATATATATATATATATATATTCATTTTGACGCAATCCAACTTCATACAGTTTCTCCCATAAGGATTTCCACACGCGAGTCGTTCGTCATCCTTAATGTTTAGTATTTGCAACACGTGTAATGAGAAAAATCTAACCTGACTTTAGCTAACCTAACCTATTTCCATGAAAAGTTTTTGACAGTAGTAATAACATGGAAATAGTCTCATATCCCGGAAAGAACAAAAATACCGTTGGAGGTTTTCAAATAACCATTTCGGAAAGTCTATTCTGAAAGAATTTTGTGCCTGATGTATAAATGGGATAAAAGCATTAAAATATTTTAAAATTATCATAAATGAAGTTCACAAATTACAATATTGATTGATGCAAACTATAGGAACAAGACCAAGTCACCGGGTCAAGATTGGGCCACTGGGTCATTTGGGTCAATATTCAATCATCGGTTCTGGATATTTGAGTGTCAAGACTGGGTGAGTTCCGAGTCATTCGGGTCAAGACCGGGTCACCCGGTCAATCGGGCCATTTGAGTCAAGTTTCAACTTGGGTCCCCAGGTAACCTATATTCGGGTCCAAAAGTGACCCGGTTTCAGTTCTGGCAGAGAGCGGCAAAATTCTGGGCGGCGTTTTATAAACAAGAGAATTATTTCTTTCAGTTAGAAGAAAAATTTGTTTTTTGTTGAATTTAGGGATGGTATCCATACGAGACGAGATGAGACTGCCATCAGTCTCGTTCTCGTCTCGAAATTTTTAGGGCAGTCTTGATGTTGGTCTCGTCTTGATCTGAAAATTCCGGTCTTGGTCTTGGTCTCGATTGTAAACCTCATTCTCGTCTCCGTCTCGAGTTTCGAAACGTTAATCTCGAGATCTGATTTTTAGGGCAGTCTTGATGTTGGTCTCGTCTTGATCTGAAAATTCCGGTCTTGTCTTGGTCTCGTCTCGAATGACAACAGCCTTTAAAAAGTTGCCGCGTCATACGTATTTGAAATGAGTATGCAAGCTTTCCGATCTCAGTACAAGAACAAGAATATTAATGTGATATTAACATAGTTCGTTACATAGTTAATTTGGGGTTTAGATTAGAAATAATATCTGAAATAGAGAGAAAACATTAGGATTTTAAAGTAGCATAAAGTTTATTTAGAATATATAAAATACCCTTAAGAGAAACACATGAAAATATTTCTGTAATGAAAATGGATCCATGTTATACCACAAATTGCGAAATTTGTTATCGTAACATTTAAGTTTTGCTATTTCCAAATTATATTTAAATTGACTGAGTAAATGTTAAGTTAAAAATGAAAAATTTACATTTTAGTCGAAATTTTCTAACAGATTTATAGAAATGAAGGAAAGTATTTTGTTACAGATTTTCCGAAACATTCCTGAGAAAACTAGGCAACCATAGATAGCTACCTCGGAATTTTCAGTAATTTGGCTAATAAAAGGCATTCATCATACAGTTCTCAGGAATGTTGGGAGCAAAAGAAAAAATCAGATTTGAGCATGGGTTCTTTAGTCAAAATTCCAGCGTCGTACTGACTGCTCTAAATTTCCAGTTAAAAGAAAACAGCATAGAGTGTTAGAATTATGTTGGCTGAATCCAGAAGATTAAACTAAGTTGATCCCACGACTTACGCCACGTTTTAATAATTTATGTAATTGTCAATTAGGATTCGGAATTCCCATTCACTCGAAATATTTCCCATTTCTACCAAAATAAGAACTGACAAAATGGTGGCAGGAAACTCTTGATCAACATTGCATGAACAGCTACGATAAAAACACTGAACTGCTGAACAAGACTATATTATTCGTAAAAAAAAAATATAAGAGTGTATGTCCGATGAGTATCTTTGCTAGAAGGTCGAAACGTTACGTGTTATTTATTTTTTACGAATAATATACTCTTGTTCAGCAGTTCAGTGTTTTTGATCTTAATTGCAAGACGTGCAACTATGTTTTGTTGTCAGCTACGATAAGAAACAGTTTTCTCATCCTGCGCATGTGCAGAACTGTAAACGAAAAATATCCAGATAATCATACAAAAAGTCTCTGGATTTTCCTCAATTACAGTGAAACAATATGAAATACTAAAAATTCCCTGAGAATTCCTAGAAATGTTAACAAAATTTTTAACAGTGTATAGTACATGACAAAAATTTTGTACAAGGAGATAAATACAAAAAAAACTGAAAATAGCATTTACCGAACTCCACAGCCACACGAATCGATTAATTTACAATACTGCTCTTGATTGTGTAAAAAAAAGCAATTCATAGGTATGGGTTACAGATGCAAGTCCATACATTAAATCAAAAAGAAAAGAGTGAAGTGTGTTTCCGCTATGGAACTTTCAAATAGCGTATTGCGAATCTTATAAACTGAAATAAGCACATTGATATTTCAACATGTTATTAGATTAAAATGTCATTCCAAAAATCTAGCAAAGCGTAGCTTAATAGATAAAAAAAAAAAAAAAACTTTACTGTGTCTAAGGCATGTTATGTACAATCTTATATCCCCTCTATGTCTGTCTGTCGACAACTTTCGAGTCAGGAACTACTAGGGCTACGAAGGTGGTTGAGTTGTTGTTTGAGAGGTCTCATAGAAACTTCACCAACGACATATAGATAATCCAAATTTCACGCTTGCTCCGCCTCACTTGATTTTTATAAAAACAATACTGCTTTTATCGAACGTACGTAATATGTTTATGCTCTGCATAAACTATGAATTTCCTAAGGGAAACTTTATACAACATTTAGGCTTCAGCAACAAGTGCTGGGAAGTCTTACATTCGCTATGACTGTCTGTCGACAACCTCTAGATCAGGAACTACCAGGGTTACGAAGATAGTTGAGGTGTCCCGCGACTGAGTTTCGACTTGCTTGTTTCCATATACGTAGAAATATATATTGTCTCTATCTTTTCTAAAGTACCGGTTAGTATTGCAAAAATCTTTCAATTAAAAAAAAAAGGTAAATGGTGTAAGAAAAGATCTATATTACAATTTAGACAGTTTGGCTTTTCGATGTATGCATTACAGCCTTTACGGGATCAGTCTAGTAGAGACTGATATAAATGGGAGAGTGTCAACAGAAGTAAAAGACTATCAGCAGGGAGGGATGAACATTCACAGAAGAAAATAAATGTTTGTATTTATCCATTCCCGAAACAATCTCCAACATTTTTATATTATTATTGAAAGACAACAGAAAATAGTTTGGCGTTGATAACTGACTATTTATATGACTCATAGTCACATTTTTAAACTGCAATGTAACATGTTAAATTTATCAGAATGAAACTGTCACGAGACTTCTAGTGTGAAACAACATGAACAAAAGCATTAAATTAATATTATTGACATTCGTGAAAATAAAACTGATAGTCTCGATCGAAACGAGCGTCTCTAGAGTAAGTCTCGGTCTTGGTCTCGTCTCGAGTAAGTCTCGATGCATAGTGTCTCGGTCTCGTCTCGATTCCTGAAACTTAGTCTCGTTCTTGGTCTTGGTGTCGATTTCGAGACGATACCAAGACGAGACCAAGAACAGTCTAGGTCTCGGTACCATGCCTAATTGAATTAGGGTAACCGCAGTGTTCGATTTATTATAAATTTAGAAGGAAAGATCCTAAAACCGGTAGTTGCTTTAAGGTTTCACCTACTAGCTGTCTGAGTAGAAATACAAGGATTTTTCCCTGTTTGGGAAGATATTCGGAATCAACAGCAGGGGATAAAATCCTTAAGCACAATGGAAAATCCCCGGCATCACCCTACCCCCAGCAAATTGATAGCAAAGAATCAATTTTGAGCCAGAGTAAAGTGAAACAGAGTGGTGCAATACTGAACACATGAATTCAAATGGTGGCATGCACATCGAATAAGCAGATTGAAGCGGAGCAAATCATATACAAATACATGGGTTTAAAAATAATCGCACACTACAAGCAACTTGGAGCGCAGTAAATGGACGGAAAGGGGAACCATACAAAACCCGTATATGTGTATGCCTCACTCCGCTTCACTTTGCTTAGTTGGTGCGCGCACCATTTTTAAATACAGAATGTGGATTTACTACGGCACCTCTCTGATTCGCTTTGTTCCGCTACGACTAGGCTTTTTCGGTGTGCTTTTTTGGCTACCCAAACGCGATATATTTGTACTGCGGAAAGTCTTCCAGTGATCAATCATCGATGTTTCTCCTGAATTTTTCTGATAATTTAATTGCGAACTTTTGGTCATTAAAGTCTGAGTGTTCTGGATTACTGTAAGTTCTTTGATAGGGATTTTTGTTAGTAGTTTATTACGTAGTGATTTCACTCAGTGTCCATGGTTCAGGTGATCCAGATTTAGGATAGGCAATGAGTAGGCACGCTGGTTCCCGCGGTCGACTATTCTAACTGAGGTTTCCCTAAGTTTCGCCAAGCGAATGCCGGGATGGTATCTCGAATAAGGCCCGGCCGCCAATTTTCTCATCCTCTTCCCCTCTAACCCGGCGTAAGCCAGAGATGCCTAAGGGTCATAAATAAAAATAAAATTTAAATGCAGTATTTTCAGGAGTCGCCGTAACTCAGGCGGTGGCACATCTGACTACGAATCAGGCTGGAGACTTTTCTTCCGTGTTCCCATCCCTGGTGTTCTGAGATGCAATCAACCTCCTATCAAATTGAGTACCGGAGTATCCTTGGTACTACTGGGCACCTTAGGAGATAACGGCGGTCGAGCGTGGGACTTTGTGCCGTAGATCATGAATATGTGGAGGGCTATCTATCTCCACCGCATGCGCACTTCACAAGGAATATGCGTAACCTTTTTTCATCTACCTCAACTACCTATCTGAAATTGCCATGTATCACACTGTTAAATGACCCCTTTTTGATACAGAGCTCAATATCACGAAAACCAGAAATGCAAATTGGAGTGGAGCAAAACGAAGGAAAGCTGTGCCGTACCGGCCGTACTAAAGTCGTATGTTTATGTGCTTCACTCTGTTCAGTTCGAGTGCACGCCACCATTTAAATATATCGGTTAGTACGGCACTGCTCTCCTTCACTTTGCTCCGCTCCAACTTGCTTTTTCGGTGTGTGGCTACCCTAACTGTATCTAATTGAACTTTAGTATATGAACATTGATTAAGTACATACAGGTAACTGTTAAAGAAAAAAAGGTCTATAAGAACATGTTCAAGTTAACGGGATCAGTTTGTGTAACTTTTATTTATTTCCTTTAGGCATCTAAGGCTCAGGCCGGGATAAAATGGGGAAAGGACTCGGGAAAGTGTCGGCCAGGCCTATGTTGAAGGTGCCATCCCGGCCTGATGTGACTGAGGAAATGGATCAGTTTGTAAAACAATTACTGATTGGTTCTTATCTCTCGTTTCTGATCCGCATGTAAAATAAATTATAAAAAGTGTTAACGAGCGCAATGGGGCGAGAAACTAAGGATTGTGTGGTAATTTTTTGGAAGCATTGAAACCAAATCGTAAATTTCTCCCTTTCTTAAGAACCAATATCTACCATAATGTAAGAAAACGTGCGGTACTGTAATAAACGAGAAGGTACAAGCATGGCAAAAGGGAGTGAAGAATTGTAAGAGAGTACTATTAAAAAAAAGAACTAGGAAGAATTTTGCTGATGGAGAGGTATGGTAACAGTGCAACAGGGGCAATTAGGAAAGGGACAGCCAATTCTTGGGTGCCTGAAGGCGGCAGAATTGTCAATCCACCACTGATTATGAGTGGAGATAATGAAGAACCAGATAATTTCACCAAGTTGCTAGATAACTACTAGCTAAGGGTTTGTTCAGAATATTTTGTAGATACCACATACTAACGGCGACCGGGTAGCCGTGCGGTCTAAGGCTTTAGGCAAACGACTCGGAGGTCCCGGGTTCGAGTCCTGGCAGGGTGTCTTTTAACTCGAACGTGACGGATAATCGTGACGTTCGAGTTTACGTATAACAAAGTTTACCGAAGTTTTACCACATACTAACAAAGAACATCTGCGAAGTACCTGACAGATATTGGTTTAACATTGAACAAAATGCAAAGTTCTGCTTGTATCAGTGTGTATTGTACTAATTTTAGCGGTCCATAGCGGTAATTTGCATATTTATGAGTCTTTATAAATTCAAAAATCCAGTGTAATGGTTTTACGCTAGGACGTTCAAACATAAATAAACATCATTAATGAAGAAATAATTTGAATTATGACTCTATTGTTTAAAAGAACGTATCCATATTTAATTTTTGGCCAAACACTTCTGTGAGCGATAAAGACCCCCAGAGCCGTAATGCTTATAATCAATTTTCACGCACTTATCCATAATCAGTTCATTCCTCTAATATTCAACAACATGATTAAACATACCTGGAAAAAAGCTGATTTCCCCGTTAACTGTGATTTATTTGATGCTCCTGACAATGTTCTCTGGGAAACTGAAGATTCGAGTTGCTCAAATCCCAAATGCACAAATGAATCATTCATCCAGTGTGCTTATTGCCGTGCATATTTATGCTTACAGTACAGGATTGGTTCAAGACTCATAAACATGTATAAGTACCGCTATGGGCAGCTCAAAGTAATATCATATACACTGTTTGCAGCAGGACAGTCCGTCTTATTCTATATTTTTACCTATCTCCGTCAGACACTTATCGAATGGATCCTGAGCGAATAACACCCGTTATGCCTCATTTTTGATATTGCAAGAAAATTTTAAGACAAAACAATTTCTAATTGAAAGGAAAATAAAACCTGGATTTGTTCTTTGCTACAGTAGTGTCATAATTCATATTAGTCTATCTCTTCATTACTGATTTTTATTTATGTTTGAATGTGTCCGAACATAACACCGATTATTCTCGAATCTTTGATTTATAAAGACTCATAAATGTGCATATTACCGCTATGAGCCACTAAAATTAGTACAATACACACTGAGACAAGCAGAACTTTGTATTTAGTTCAATATTAATCCAATATATGTCAGGCACTTCGCGGATGTACCTTGTAAGATGAATCTCCACAGGGTCATACCGGTAGATATATTGATTTGTTTGCACATTAACACAAAACTTGAACATAATATTCATTGTTGCAATCAAAGTCTGCAATTTATTCGTTTGATATCTCTTACTTTCCTTAATTCACGGAAGGTACAGTTATGAATTATAGCGAAATTAAGTATTAGTCACTTTAATGCCATACACTTATTCAATACTCGTAGAATATACTGCTAACGTTTTGTTATACTCATTCATACGTCTTTAAAATGAAATATTTTACTTCAATACGAATTCCAAATAAATCCATCACAATCTGAGCATAAATATTATTTTATTATTGATTCAATTCTTAGATCTATTTCCAAACTCATTTGGGAGAACACATTATTCCAAAACAATTGATCATTTTGCTTTGGTTTTGTACTTAAACGAAATAGAGCTTACAATGCTGAGCTATACCCTATCGAAGGCTACAGCCTATCTTTTTCTGTGACTCTTGTCTTTAGGAGAATAATGTGGAAATATGTGGAATTAAATAAATCAGAATAGGTCACAGTTTAGGTATAACCGCAGCATTTGACTGGTGACGCACTGAGGAAGTATCGGAAATCTTCAGTCAGGATGACCAACAGCATGACTCGAACCTACGTGCCTCCCCAATACTGATCCATAGTCTGCGACCGTAACCACTAGACAACGGGATCGGATATATTTTTGTACTACAAACTTTTCTAATACTTGTAAGATATCTACTAGACTTTTTATGGAGTTAG
>JAGDQP010076508.1:0-10046 GCA_022664845.1 Lepisma saccharinum
ACGGTAAACATTCTGGGACACCCTCTGTAAGTAGCTGTATTCCGAAGTAAAATAACTTCTTCTCGGGGTCTGGAACAGAAGGGTTGAGGAGCTCTAATGAGAAGGTTATTTGCTTTTCTTGTCTTTTTATCCTTGTTGTCCTTAACACTACATGTTCCTCCACGGTGTCCTGGAAGGAACAAATACGAGCAGTTTCTCCATGGTCATTTGAAGAAACGAGACGCGGTTAATCTCCACGGTGCTCTGGAAGGTTCACAACATTATACACTTATTTTGCTTGCCGTTCATATGTTCATATTAACTCGTTCTTTTTCAGCACAAATGCCACGTATACCCTGAGTGATAAGAAGACTTATTAATTTTCCATTTACTGCCTAGCAGTACCGTTACCCTAACATAATGTATCACGTTCTCTGAAAACTGTCTTGAGTTATTTATACCATAATTCATAAATTTAGTTTAGGCTGGCACAATTTTTTCCCCCTACTATTCTGAAATTGAATGTCACGTTTAGAGTCGACTCGAAATCCACACATAAGGGGTTCAACATGTTGCGGAATTCTCTGTAAACATATATTCCACTTCTGAACAACGTGAAACTTGATTTCTATCAATTACTTGGATATCTCGGTGTTACTTACAGACATGACCAAGACTAATTTATCAAGTATTAGTAAAGTTAACTGAATTTTCCTTACCTCCTCGACCTAACAGAGCCAAAAATTTCTCCCCTCTACTCAGGTGTTTCTTCTGGTGCTGCACAAAATGTTCGGTAGAATAAACTGGTGTACCTGGAGTAAATGGACTGCCTTCCTCCGCAATACGCACAATGCTAGGCGCTTGCCAGCTGTCCACACTCTTATTAAACAGGTCTTCTTTGCTTGTCGTGATCTGATCTCGGTTTCCACCTGCACTGACCTCCATATTGCTTCCAACTGATATGCTACCTTCTTCGCTTTGAACAGTTTTCCTTCCAACACTACTGCCCAATTCCATCCTCCGTGGTGTTTCCTATGAGAAAAAAAACAAACAAAAACACTGAATACACAACTACAGTCTAATATACATAAAAATGTCACATGAGACTAATCCATAAATTAAACATGTCGAGTCATCAGCCACTTGAAACATTTACAGAATAAGGACAACTAGGTTTGTGAATTGTTACGGATTTTCGCATCTTAGCATACAAAATTTAATTGAAGCTGTTAGAGAATAAAGGTGTCACGTTACATTTTTGGAAAAAAATGAGTTCTGGTGGTAGGTGAAAGTGTTGTGTGTTATTCTTACTCTACAACACTCCATTTAAGTTATTCCTCGTCTGAATGAAGAGATTCAGAAACGATGAAGGAGATATGTTACACAGACAAACGAGTTTGTTTGTAAAAGAAGGTGGAAGGCAAAATGTGGCATGACACCTTTATCCTCTAACCGCTTCAATTTTCTTCTAAATTACATTTCTGGGCATTTATTGGTTGCGGGGATTTATTGGCATCTAACCATTGGTAAACCTAACTGCATCTCCTATCACGCAAGTATTATTTTTTACCCTGCAGAACTGAAAATTACGATTGATTCTGGAAAGTGAATACTTGATCTGTAAGGTAAGTAATGAAGCCAGAACAAAATTATAGTTAGTTTCGGAGAAAAAAATTAAGGATTTTATAGTAATTTTTAACCAGTGGACACCCTGAAACATCTAAAAGAGAAACAGTTATAATCGTCATAAGAGGGGGACTGTGTCCCTTCCTATGCTTGACGTAAAAATATTTTTGTCAACCCCAATATGATGAACTTAAGTTTATCTGTCTTTCAAAACCACGTTCGCTGAACGCAATTATGCACTTTAGGATAGGCGCTGGCATACAAACATTAATTACGCAACAGTTTGGTCCACCATTACTAAATCGCGCCAACATTCGCAAAAACCTATCAAACGATGAGATGTAAGTAGACATCCAAATCATATTTGTGCAACCCATCATTTTGTGTCAAACCGAAATCTTTACAGCGACAAATTTATAGTTGAATATCAGTTTGGTAGCGACAACGCTCAATCTTGATGGTGATTCACGGAACTAAACTACAGTGTTGCCAACAACAGACAACGGAAAATAACTATACTTCA
The DNA here is from genome assembly GCA_022664845.1 of Lepisma saccharinum. Lineage (NCBI taxonomy): Eukaryota > Metazoa > Arthropoda > Insecta > Zygentoma > Lepismatidae > Lepisma > Lepisma saccharinum. The sequence goes on from JAGDQP010076508.1 coordinate 2,129, forward strand.
ACCTAAAAGTAACTAAAATTCTACAGGCCGATTGCAAGGAGGGGCCAAAACGTCATTTGGATTGCAAGGAGGGGGTTTTTAACCTTAGACTCAAAGGGTCAACTGTAAAGATGGAGTTTGACTTAGGCTTAATCATCAATTTGGAATGAACCAGTATAGCCTAAAACCATGGTCTAGCCTACGTCTGCATATTTGTAATCGGGTGTAAATCTAAATATACTTATGTAAGTCGGGCTAGGACCACGATCTAGCCCAGTGAAGTTGTTTACAATCATGGACCGACAAACTACAGAAAAAATCTTTCAAGGACCGGTAAGATATCAGTAAGTTAGAGGTTTATTTGACTCAAGAGATAACAGTACATCTTCAGATTCTAGTTACTTTGTTAACGAAATGTAACCTTTAACCTCAATTTTGAACTAACGAAATCTACAAAGTAAGTTATAATAATTAAATGTATTAATTTATCGAGGACCGGCAGTTGAAAACCACTGATCTAACCGACGTCTACGTCTTTATAATCAGGCCCATGGAGAAAGTTGGCCATTTTATACACAGAGAGTGGTTAAAAGTTTATAACAAGAAAAGAGAAGTTATATTTTATAGTACTACATCAGTATGCAAACAGACCAGATTTAGCTACAAAATAGCAAAACTGAAATTACTTGAAATACCTGTTTACTTTCAATTTTGTAAACCTGACCATGTACAGCTGAATTTCTTACTTTTCAAACAATTAGGTTTATTACACGAGCAAAAACATACCCCCCCCCCCCTTTTTTTTTTTTAATTATGACGAAAATTTGGCGTTATTCTTTAGTTTCATTTCTGCGCTGAACTGGCAACTTTTGGCCAAAGCCCATCACGTCTGAGGTTCCATATTCCCCAATACATGCTGATCATTTAGTTGGGCGTTTTCACACTATATTACCATGGAGCCATATTACTGATTAATAGTTATCAGTGGTGGTAATTAAAAAGAAAATGGTCACTTATTATATATCTTACCTGCAGTGTATCGTTCTTGTAAACTTTGGACTTCTCTTCGTTATCATCTTGGGCCCTGCGTTTCTCCACGCTCTTTGCAGATCTCTTCGAAGTAACCGGCGTAATAATACTTGCTGTAGGCGGTGGAGTAGTAACTTCGCTGGATTTCCTACTCAATTTTTCGGCCAGGTCAGGAGTGCTGCATCTGGACCAATTTTCTGTACGAAAGCCAAAATGAACACGTTACATTAAAAAACACATCATACAGAAAAGTGACAACTCGAAATTTAGCGACAAATTTCATGGGATACACGAACTTTGACTCTATCCTACGGAAAAACGAAAAAAAAAAATTAGTTTGCATTATTGAAGCTACAGAGCGATAAAACAAATAATACAATATCCAACTAAACTATCTTTATTAATCGCACAAATCTTATTATTGACAGTTGACACAAATAATAAATTTAACTCAATTATTAGGTTCCTTGAAGATTCATTTACATACACTTCACATTACTATGTACACGATACACATATACGTTAATCAACCAATATTAGCTTGTTATTGTTTTTTCTTCTTCTTCTTCTTCAATTTAGTATAATTTCTTTACATTCACATATTCACCTAGGATCGTGTTTACGAACTCGTAACACAAACATTTAAGACAACATTTCGCTACCATATACACAGTATAAATTTAAAGTTGAACTCTTCTTCTCACTAGTCTTCCTTCCTTTTTTTTTTTTTTTTTTTTTTTGTCACTTTCTTAATTCGTCTCACTTTTTCTATACTTATTCATGATTCAATGGTACGCCCCAATGAAGAACACTACAACATGTTTGGAAATATATTAGGGCAACAACAATAGTGACGTTATAAATACACTGAAGACTATGAAGCAAGTTACGTATCATACATTTTAAAAAAACAATCTTCCACGCGCAAAAATTAATACTGGTAGATCTGCATACGCTGGAATTTACGGCATGTAACTTGTGTGTTTCTTTAAAATCGAATTGTTGTTTCAGTACCGACTTACGTCCTAAACGAACATCTAGCTTACAAGAATGAGACCTCCCACTACCTTGGGATTCGAACCTCACTCGCGTACGAATCCGGGCAGAGTAGTTAAATAGATCAACAAGTGACGCCACTAGTTACTTAACTGGCCCTTCCCCCTTCACTTCATCTCGCCTGGCCGAAATCTGAATACAGAACAGACCCAAGCTATGGCAGTAGAATTTAATCTTTAACACAAGTAATGACACGCGGCGTAATCAAATGCCTGCTGCCTTTAACGGAATAGATGGACCGCGACACAATACAATTGGTTACCACAGTTATAACGTGACGAAGAGATTTGCTAAGGCTAAATTTCGCTTTACAGTGAAGATGGTTCAAGACCAACGCTCATTCAGTTTATTTCATTGATCTCCTCCATTCTTTTTGATGGGTCCTTTGCTGACAACAGAGAAGTACCTGAGAATATAGCAATGCGGATATTTAGACTCATGCTGGTTCTCGATGCAAATCCTGCAAACTTTAGGTCACAAATTACGGAAGATTTCATCTTCATCACTGATTCCAAGACCAGAAAAAGAATCCAACTTGGAAGTAGACGCCATGTAAGCCAAAACAGAGACAAATATTTGGGTACTTTGAAACTGTACAGGTTGACTACAATTGCCAAAGAAAAGCTAAGTAAAATGTGATTATTATGGAAATCCACAATTAAAGCAAAGCACATGTATCGAATCAAATGCCAGGATGAAATCTTACCAGGTGCTTTTTTCAAATGAGTTACGCGAGCCAATTTATGGAGGCTGTCAACATGTTAATCGCACAAACGGAGCAAAGATTTACATTTGGAAATATCCAACCACTGCAGCACAAGAGAGAGAAGTGGGTGTAGATGATGACTACGTTGTAATATTTGTTGCCAAGCTACGTACCTTTTGAACAATCTAATTAGTTCACACACGTGTGAGTCATACGTCAACCAGCAAGTTTTGATCACGAACTAATTGCGGAATTACCATTTTCTTCTTTGAAGATATTATCTTCAAAACCTGGCTCTTAACACATGTACAAAACTCATATGTATACGAGAAGGGATACTTTCTCCGAAAATTTAATGATCATATCAAATTATACTTATCATAATAGTAAAGAGTATATAGATTCCCCCATCCACACACACTTTTACATATTATTACATTAAATCTTAAGAATATGCAACATAATGATACTTAATTTTAATCATGGGTGATAAGTAACCAAAGATATTATTATTTATTAGTTAACTTACCAGCTTTTCTCTTGGTCGCTAGTCTCCTGCTGGAACTGAGGGAACTATATATTTCGTTATTTCGAACACGTTTAATTGCTGTCTTCTCTGCAGATGGAGGCGATGATTCTTCTAAAGACCTCTTCCCTCTAAGCAAAATAAAAATTGATGGTAAATAATACATTCGATTATACAGATAAACAAGATTACTCGAATATATCGACATACTGAAGTCAATACTTAGCCTCTTCAAACGAACACCTCACTCGCATGAGGTGAACGTGTAAGCCAAAGCAACGAAAAGGAAAAGTCAGCACTCCCGGCGAAGTACCCTTTGTCAAGAAGTAGATGGGTAATTGTGGCAAGAGTATGGTTATCTGATCGAAAATTACTGGCAAAGCAAAAGGTGGCAGTAAATAAGCAAAAGAGGGACAACAGAGGCGTTCACAGTCTTCAGCCACGTAGAGCTACTGTGTCGACGTCAGCACGTGCATGAGACTGTAACATCACTTGTTTCGAAATACGGATACGTTTATTATGTTTAGATAAGGATATGAACACTAAGCATCTCCAATAATGGAAACACATCAGAAGTGTCTGACTACAGCAACAAATGAGAACGGGAAGAAAAAATGTCGATGTTACAGTAATCAATCTATCTAATCAGTATTATTATTATTATTATTATTATCTAGGCGTTTGTTTTCTGTGATCATGGAAGCAGCATAAGCTTACCGAAACGTTAGAAGAGAAAAGAAAATCATTTGAAGACTACTTATCAACGCCGGTAAGTACCAATTAGTGTACAGTATGTAAATCACTGTTTCCTGTTTAACCGAATCACCCTTGCTCTCATCAAATTCTTCAGTATACACATTTCCGGAAAGTTAATCGCGTCTACTTTACAGCAGTACAAGCCAGAAGTTTGTGGAACAGAATGTATACTGGAGTCTTTTTCTCAAACCACTGCAATGCTCATTTTTGCACGCCGTGGCGACCAAGATAGCGGCAGATGAAACAAAAAAGAAAGAAAAACGATTTTGAGCAGGTCACTAGTAAAGTTATCTGGTGAAAATATGACAAATTAACAAAATGATCAAGCGCACGCCCTGTGGTGATTTCACGTGGAATAACTGATACATTACTATATTTGTTACAATGATAAGAAGAGGATATTTAACGTTTATAGACTTCAAGAAAAAGTATACCACAATAATTAATCTCGTACAGTTTTGCAAATAAGAAAATACCAGACGGGTACATAGACACACTACATGCATGAAAATTACTAGGCTCACTGGCAAAAACTGAACTCTAGCAATAAACTAAATATGCATCTCGGACCAATTTTCAGACTGTTTGTCCAATGTTGTAAATGCTGCACTTTCAAGAAAAATAAAGCGAGAAATGTACCACACAAATACTTTTCTTACAAACGACATATCTATATGTACATGAAATCATTGATTTTTTTTCCTCGCATTTTATGGGCTAAACAGACACCTGTCGAGATGGCGTCCCTCTCGGTTAGAAAAGCCTCCCTCTTAAAAAAAAAAAAAGCAATGGGCAACGGAGCAAGGGATTTAGTCAAGTGAAGAAACTATCCCAGTATTAGCTTACTGAAACTGAGAGAACTGTCACGATAGCCGGCACCATGACTCAGAACATGCATGTTCCCAAGTACTGATCGAAATTCAGTTCCCTTAGTCCAGTGGCTAAGGTCGCAGAATTTCGCGATTCTTCATTAAGATTTAATAAATGGATTGTGGATAAGCAGAAAAAAGAACCTGATAACAGCAAAAGACAGGATATGATAACTTTAATCGCGTTAAATTCTATGAATACCTCGAATCAGCTGTAAATGGTCCTCCAAAACTTAAGGGCTGTGAGAAATAGATCCAAATGAGAAACATGTATCAGAAAATTTAGTGGGTAAAATGCACACGACCAAACAGTGGACGACGAGGTAAATAATAATAATAATAATAAGCCACGTCAACACCACGAATTTGAATACGTATATTAAAGTGGCCAACAAGAAGATCTAAGAAGAAGTTATCAGAAAGAAGGAAAAAATAGAATGAACAGCAGATATCAGAATGAAAGCATGAGATCTGTTGAAATGGTACGGGAACATTCAAACAAGGAATAAAAATAATGAAGTACAAATATATGACAGAAGAGAGGAAAACCAAGGATGTGGGCAGAAGATTTTAAGGCAACAAGACTATACTAAATATCAAGGTTTAAATAACACAAAGATGCAGATAATGAAAGGAAACTGTGCTTGCTGCACTTAGAGGAAAAGAAGAGATCATGCGCTAGAAGAGAACTTTACGAAGGAAAAGTAACGTATTTGAAGTGTAGGGAATTTATATACTCTGTATGATGCTAATGTCGCTCAGAATAATAAAGTTTATGTCAATTTGTCTAACATCAAGTTACCAAATAAGAGTGAAAAAACTATCCTCTACTTCTCACTTATTAACCCGAACAAGCATTATTAAAATACAGTACAAATTAAGTACTTACGTACCCCTGTCCCCAATATTTTTGAAAGAATAATATAAAAATACTGAACATTTCGTTACTTTGTTAATGACTTCTTAAAGAAGACATAACGTAAAAGGAATCGCCAAAGGCGAAAGAAAGTACTAGAAAATATATTCAAGACAGTCATATAAATATATGACGACTTTTTATTATTATTATTATTATTTGTAGTTCATTATCTTTATCGACCAATTTCTTTCTGGGACAGGCACATTCCACCACTCAGCAAAATGATAAATTCTTTGAAGCTCAGCTGTTACTTGGTGAACTCTATATCCTCGCTGACAATGTTTTTGCACTTTTCTTTTATATTTTTTTTAACCTGTCCAATTTCCATAACCGTGCTCCTTTCACAATATTCGTGCATTCTTTCGATTTGTGTTCTATTCGAGAATTATACGAAAATTTCCTGAATATCTGTATTGAAAGGTAGGTGTCATAGTGGACATTAATGATACAACACATTCGCACGAAAAATACGGACCACTACAAGGGTATTCAAGATGCATGGACTTTAAATAGACCAGCGATGGGTTTAACCAATTTTCATTCAGTATTAACAAATCGTTAATTAACTTTAAGAGCTTTGAAATACATTAGATTTGTTAACTAACAACTCGTTAAATTCTTACTGCTGAAATCCACCACAGTTCTCTTCAGCAAGTTCGATATGGGTGAGATAAAATCATCCGAATGTGTGTCGTCGAAATGCGTACTTTGAAAAGTGACTTAGTAAATAGAGAAACTATTTTTCCTATAAGTAGTACAGCCCGTATCCTAGCCCAGCTTCACATTAGTTTAAATGAATCTTTTCTTCTTTTATATATATTCCCACAAAACACATTTCTTCACCACAAAGGATTGCTGTATTGACATGTATATATTAACTTACTGTGCAACTGTCTCTACAATGGCACCATTAGGAACAGGAACAGGTATTGACTCATAGTTGAATTTCTGATACGTTGACTGACTACCATCACATTGCCTTTTCGCCAGTGTGTCTTCTTCTTCATCCTCCTGCAAGTAGAATTCACAGTTAATTAAACAAGTGTAAACCACGATCATTACATGAAAACCTCTATTTCATACATCTAAATTTTATATTAATTTATGTAATTAGATACTTCATTCCAAGTACGAACACATTTTATAAACAATCTAGAATTGTGTTTCCTTACAACTGTATTAATCTCATTTTCAGCCTCTCAGGTTTACGAGTGTCCATTTTCGACTCACCGAAATCAAAAGCTAGAAAGTGAAAGATTTTTTTGAGAAAGGAATCAGAGCCGATTCTGTCAAACATATGTGCACGTACATAAATTTTTTTTGCAGTAAACACCAGGTGCAATTTCTATTAAAGACATACCTACTTAAAGGATCGAGTCTTTAAATTTCAAATCATCACAATCTTCAACCCAACCATGTCAGATTTTTCACTATTTGGTATATTTACACTATTCAAGGAAGTAAGTCACCATGACACCCCCCCATATGTCCTGTAGTTTTCGAATTACTAAAGGTCAAAGTTCAAAGAAATAGTCATTTTTAAATTGCAAAACATTGTCCATAATTGTCCTAGGTAGCTCAAATGAAGTTTGTATACAGGAAATAGAACAAGCTTTCCAATTATATGTAATAAGCCTGAACAATGAATGAGGTCAAAGTCATTTGACCTGACCATTGAATGAATGAAAAGTTTATTTTTTTTCATTTTTTTTTAAAAAATGTATTTGGTATTTCATCTTATACTGTAGAACATATGAAAAAATTAATATGGCATGGTCATGGGATACGGAGATAGGGTAATGTGTGCCCAAAGAAGGCCAAATGTAGCACATCGAGAGTGATTCTTAAAGGATAAATTCAAGTGAAGTGAAAAATAAAGAAGAAATTAAATTAAGATTGGTGAATCTAAACACCGACGAGCGAGTGAGTATTTACAATAATGCCAATTCAATGCGTCTTGTATAGAAACGTCCCCTCCTCGTTGATATATAGATTCTCCAAAGTTGATTTCAGTTCTTTATTTTTCACCGTACTTGGATACATCCTAATTTAAGGAACTCTCTATATATGCTACATTA
>JAGDQP010076509.1:0-10046 GCA_022664845.1 Lepisma saccharinum
TGTAAAGACGCAAATCATATCCCATTCGAAAGGGAATGAAGTAAGCTTTCCGAATGTGCACAGATTATTGGAAGTAAGACCAAAGTAACAGAGGAAAAAATAAAAATGTCCCTGGAAAATTACCTTTTTTAAACAATTATCGCCTTTTATGGGATGGAAACACTGTCAGTAGGGCAACCAAATTAACTGAGTGGATACCACACTCTATGCCGAGGATGGTGGTAGAGATTCACGTTGTTGGCATGTACAGAATAGCAGAAAAACGTCATAATGTAACTCTACTGTTAATTGCAAGAATAACTGTACTCTACTGTACAAAAAAATACTGTAATTGCAAGAATAATTAATGTACAAGAACAGTGTCGTGCACATATCATTACAGATACATACGAACATGAAAATACAGAAAACAATGGAAATTAATCGTCCTGACATTACTTGCAGTAGGGACAGTGTTTCCACCCCGTAACACGCGATAACTGTTTAAAAAAAAGGAATTTTTTATTTTTTCCCCTTTGTTAATTCCCTCTTTTGGTCTTACTTGCAATAATCTGTGCACCGTCGGAAAGCTTACTTCATTCCCTTTCGAATGGGATATGATTTGCGTCTTTACACCACTTACAGAGTGTGCTATACGCACTTAACTGGAACGCAGCAGGTTTCATGGGCAGAAAAGGTACCCCCCTATCTCGGAAACCAGGGGGAATAGATCATATGTTTACATATACTTTTTTGCTTAGAAATACACTCCCTATCTCCTCCCAAAATATCTGCAGTTCCTCACCGGACACCCTGTATATGAACTAAGACTTGACTACATTCTGCTTGGAAGTCCTGTAGATGGAGAAACGATGTCATGTGCTGAACACGCAAAATGCTTACGCCAAGTTTGTTGTCTGGAAAACGTCCACCGATTTCGGTCATTTTTGATCCAATAGTGCTTAAGAAATGGAATTCATTCAGTGTCAAATATCGCCCTATCCAAGTTTTTTTTATTATTATTATTATTACTACTTTAAAATGTATGTGTAAGTTCTCACGTACCGAATTTTCTATATTCCTGTTACTCCTCCTGGGCATCTTGGGAAAGTAAAGGCGGTCGAGCGAGGGACTGATCACCCCACCTCACTTCGTACCGTAGGTCGAGAATACGTGGAGGGCTACCTACACATCCCTCATGCGCCGCTCTCGGCGCGTGTGTATCGCACAAGAAAAAGTTTTTTATTTTAAATTGTATAATTTTAACATCCGAAATCCCGTGTTTAGAGTTTCTAATAGACCTACAGTTGAATATTGTTGATGTGTACCCTAATTGTCCACATTTTCATTAGTCATGCCGATATATCTACGAGCACATTCGCGGATCACTTCATATACCCCCGACCTTCCAATCAAATGCTTTTCAATATTTTAAAGAGGTGCGCGTGAATTTTGCAATTGGTAATACTGAAAATTTTCATTCTATCGGGGATATCGATAACGTTATCCAAACTCTATTGATGATAATAAGCACCTCAGCTGTTTTCTTTATTCTAACCCTTTTATTACGTTTTTTATCTTGGTTTTGTTGTACCTCTCTGTACTCCCTTCTTAATACCTGTTTTAAGTAGTGTTATTCGGTGTCCACAGTCATACTAGAAAACTGCGGGGATGGTACCTACTAACTAGGCTCTGGCCGAATATCTTCCAATATCCTCTCCCCCGCCCTATCCTGGTCTGAACCTCAAATACCTAAAGGTAACAAATAAATTCAATTCGTGTTACTTTGTACATAACTAACTCACTCTACGGCTTATGGAACTCGCAAGTTCATCGCCGCAGTAACAAACGTTCGCCACTGGATTCTATCCTGGGCAATATCAAGCCAGTTTTCATCACGAACACCTACTTCTCGAAGATCTCTTCTAATATTGTCATCCCAACGACGTCTCGGTCTTCCCAATGGCCTCTTTCCATCTGGTTACTTCCATCTTCCCAATGGTCTCTTGTTACTTTGTACATAGGAATCTTATTATTTATTCTACATGGAACTTGCTAATTTCCTTTCAAATTCCTCAGTCTAATCTACTTGCAAGATTTCATAGGATGTATTTACAAAAGACGCATACTGATTCTGTTAATTTTTACTAGCTCACATGAAGCTACTGCCTGTATACTATACAGTATAAAATTTCTGTAGTTTATTTCTATTACTTTTTTTACTGTTCAAAGAAAGCTGCACTCATGTAATATTAATGATATGGATGGCCTAATGCAACCAGATTCGGACACTGGCCTGAATGAGGAGATGATAGCTTGAATACAGACCTTGGTCGCAGCCTCTCCATTCCTCCTCCTCCCACGGCTATATGGTTAAGTTTAAGAGTAGATTGTAAAGGACAGAAATTGGAAGTTTTAACATAATGTAGAGGTGTACTTACCTTCTACCATCAACCCGCAGAGGATCTGGCGTTGCTGAGGTGCTTCGAACCACTCCTGGAGTCGATGAAGCCGGAGACACGATGGTTGTACTGGCAGGAAGACTCGTTGGAAGATTCAGTGGAGACTGACTAGGCAAATAGCCACTACCCGCTGGACTGTGCCTACACACAAAATAGAAAGTTTACGTTACGGATTTCTACAGTTTATTATATAGCAGAACGAGATAACGTATTCGAAAGACAGGAAATGAAGGAAATAAAAACAGAATTAGGGATGAGGTCACAGAGAAAGTAAACAAATTTAAATACTTGGGAGCATACATAACAAGCAAAAATGATGTCACGGAAGAAATAAAAAGTCGCTTAGTATCGGGCAACTCATGTTTCTATTCAGTCCAAAAACTTCTAACATCGCGATTAATATCAAGGAAATTGAAATTAAAAATATACAGATCGGTTATTCTGCCGGTAATACTTTACGGTTGCGGAAGTTGGAGTGCCACTATAGCAGACGTACATAAATTACGTGTATTTGAAAATAAGATTTTGAGAAAGATATACGGGCAGAAACGGGACGAGATGACTGGAGAGTGGAGGAGACTGCATAATGAAGAACTCCACGGACTGTACGATTCACCCGATGTTGTAAAAATAATGAAATCGCGACGGTGGGCAGGCCATGTAGCTCGGATGGGGGGAAAACGAAGATTATATTCTATCCTGATTGGAAAGCCGGATGGAAGGAGACCATTGGGAAGACCGAGACGTCGTTGGGATGACAATATTAGAAGAGATTTTCGAGAAGTAGGTGTTCGTGATGAAAATTGGCTTAATATTGCCCAGGATAGAATCCAATGGCGAACGTTTGTTACTGCGGTGATGAACTTGCGAGTTCCATAAGCCATACAGTTAGTTAGTTATTGTTCAACAGAGGGGGGCATTTGCCAGAGCTTGTTCTGTTATTAACTTTATTTTGACTTCAGTAGTTTGTACTTGGTTTTCTATGGTTTTTTTTCTAGTATGAAATATTAACTTAAAAAAATGAAAATAAAACTGACCTTCAGTTCTACGTTAGGGCCGGTGCGTGGGTTATCCATATGTATTTTTCTATCTGAAATTCGTAGAATTATTTTTATTGTGGAAGTGAGTTGGTGTGAAATGGTGAGTAGAGTGACACTGAAGCACAGGAGAATGAGGGCGAGACGGATAGACCGGTTCGGTTCCATTATTTTGAGTAGAACCTTTTCGTTCATATTGCCTGCGTCTGGTCTGGAACCTCAGTCAGGACGGCCATGAAACACCAGCTAATTTCTATACGACGTTTTGTTAATTATAATAAGTAACTATATTTACAATAGCAACAGGAATTCCCTTGTAAGTGGAAAGCTGTATTCAGCATATGATGGAACTATTCATTATTTCGATGTTATGTTTAATTAGACATATAGACAGACACTCAAGAATTGGCCAATCTCAGTACCGTTTGCTTTACGTTATATTTCTATTGCATTTATGCATTCAACTCAGCAATCCCACTTTCTTCATTCCACCAATTCATCCTATCATCATCTATCCGGCCTGAGCCAAAGTTGTCTATAAAGGCCTTACCAATAACATTCAAAAATTCGAAATTATTTCGTTTCTAATAAATTCTTTTATAGAAAAGAATAAACACGAAACAATTAGCTTAACATTAAATTACCCCTACCTCTGTCTTACGAAATTTCCGCATTTGCTCTGACGGTAACTGGGAGTGAATAAACACTGTTAGCTATTCATGTACCCACTCATCACCACGGCCAAATCGATGAGCTCTGGAGGGCTTCATCATACGAAATGGCATGTCATTACAAAATTCACACCAACCTGCACCAAGCAATGAGTGGCTTGCTCGTTTGACCTGAGAAAGACCACAGATCCTAAAAATTTCACCTGGTCCTTCACCTAATCTGAAATATTAGGTCTTCTCCTAAAGAAACTGAACACTGACCGAACCTACTTCCACATGTAAGCCCAACAACAGTTCCGTTGTTCAAGATTGCAATACGTACGAACTTTTTACCATCTAGCCAAAGCACTCTTCAGCGAGTTATCTAAACACACAAAGATACTATAAATTAATCTAATCTTTCATCCTCATTGTTTCTGATTTACCATTCTATAAATAGCTAATCCCATTTATTTCTGATTAGATTTGTTGGTTTTATGCAGAAAACTTGGTTGCTGCCGTAACCAGGACTCGAACTCGAATTTTCCAACTGCCAATTGGGTGTTCTACCATTATACTACAACAAGCACGGCCAATTTCTGTGTATATAGAACATTCCTCACGCCTAAGCTCAACCAACTAGTGTTGTTCATTTTCAAAGTGATGGCACTCCATGACGAATGGAGACTTTTATTTAAGATCTTTCCGTTGCAAATCGTGCAGCACAATATAATTAGAATTCCGTAACTACAGTAGTTCACCCGGTCAGGAACTGGGGGCTCGAGTCTCGGTCACCCCAGGGACCAATTTTCTGTGTTTCTCAACAGTTTCATACATAATGTCACTGTGTAAAATAAGTTAACACGTAATTGTTGGTTGGTTGAAACGTTAACATCCTAAATGACGTGATGAACTAGAAAGAACGGGGCCTACAGTTCTTTTTGCTAAAAAGGGCTCTGAACCACTCTGTTCAATGGATTCTCGAGATGACTGGTGGTAGAGCGCTGGCTTAGCATTCGGGAGGTCCTGGGATTGATCCCAGCGGCCGACCATCCTGACTGAGGTTTTTTTACAGTTTTTTCCCCTAAGTCCAACCAGGTAAATGCTGGGATGGTACCTACGAAATAGGCCCTGGCCGTCTACCTTCCAACATCCTCTTCCCCACTCTATGCCTCAGATGACTAAAGGCCTTTAATCATTCCCAAGATGACAGGTGACACATTTTCACCTGTTTTATACTCACTATAATAAAAAAAAAAATTTAACGACTAGGTATAAGAAATTCAGCAGATAGAGGACATACCTAATGGTCGGGGATGGTGTTATCGTCTGCGGACTTGGCTGCGCACCTCCAACTACAATACTCGGAGGGGCTACCCGATCTTGTGCTCCAGGGCTTCTATGGGAAAAGACTGTTGGTTCAGGGAGTCCGTTTTCCATAGGAATATAACTGTTAATGCGAGGACTTCTTTCCTGCGGTGGAGACACAACAGATGCGGCGGCAGGATGCATGTTGTTAACTAAAAGAAAGGAAATACAAACATGTATTAAGAAGAACGTATACATCTATGCACAGAAGCGGCAATTTTTTTTTCCATTGAGTATATTTAAAAAAGAACTCTCACAGGTAAACTATCGATGCTTCAAACTGCTTTTTCGATCAAACTTGGTAGATGGGTAGGATACACCAGGAAACCACCAGAAAGCATGATTAAAAGCGTTTTCCTCTATAAACACGGAGGCAGTGGCGAAAGAAAGTTTGATTCATAGGAATAAGTACTTACAGTGTGTTTTAAGTCGGAAAACACACGTTTATTTGTAAAATGTTTGAAATAATGGAAAACAAAATACACTGGGTCAATGCGCTATCTTTTAGAGGTTACGTTTGTCATGGCCGCCATCTTGAAGTCGGGACAGGCTATGACAAATTTATCCTCTAAAAGATAGCGCATTGACCTGGTATTCATTCTTGAGTATTTGTTTTCCATTATTTCAAGCATTTTACAAATAAACGTGTTATTCGACTTAATTAAAGTACTTATCCTTATGAATCAAACTTTTGTCCACTGCGCCCATGTTTATGGACGAAAGCACTTTTAATCATGCTTTCCGGTGGTTTCCCTACTGCTCTACCAAGTTTGGCCCAAAAAGCGGTTTGAGGCATCGATAGGTTTACTTGCCAGATTATGGATGAGGAAGTCATACGGAAAAGAAAGAAGAAAACAATACACTCTATCACTGAATCTAAACGGAATTGTATTTTAAATTTATAAAAGAATATAAAGACCTATGTACATTATATTTAACTAGATCCAACCGCGCTTTCTTAGTTTAACAAGTCCAAATGTGTAAAAGTCACACACTATATCAAAGCTACCATATAGACGAGTCAAAACTGTTTTGATGCAGCATCTTGCGTTACTCTACTACGGAATACACCTGGATCATCGAGGGACTCGGTGGCTCAGTGGTAGCGCGTTCACCTGGTACTTGGGATCGTCGGTTTGACCCCTGCTCATGCCATGTGGTGGATAAACAACGTGTGCGTGGGTTTTCTCGCGATTCTCTAGTTTCCTCCCACTTTCTTCATTCCACCAATTCATCCATCGTCATCCATTCGGCCGAACCACAGCTGCCTAAAGGCCTTGATATTAAATTCAACTCAAACCTGGATCATCGATAGGGATCATGATTTCTTCTTGATGGGAGGTGCCCGAAAATCTAGAGTCAGTCACTTCTGAACCAAAATCCTAAAGAAGTTATGTTCACGGTAATGACAATTAACAAACAAGTGAGACAGAGCCCAGTCGAAGGACTGTGCGTATGTACTACCACCAGGCTTTAGCTGCAACTGTCCAATATGAATGATCTTTGTTTTGCTGGAAAACTTTCGTACGCCAATCAACTGGATCTCAACCACCTTCGTAGATCTATCTGAGAGCCAGAATCAATTTTGGCCAAAACGTGATTAATGCAATTTTGTACAGTATTCGGATGACCTCGCATAATGGCTGCACGATTCTTCTTGTAAACATGTCAAATAATGTAAAAAGTAAGTCTGTTATATCTTTTGTCCATAGTTTCTATGCGGTTCTGGCTCTCAGGTACAAAGTTATGAGAAAATTGATCGCCCTGTCCTATTTCGGGATCCGTTCGTCCCGATCTGGACTGTCTACGCGGGTTAGAACTCGTCTCGCAGAGTATTTTTAATACCTCAACCAGCTAGTAGCTCCCGAACTGATAGTTGCTATGGGGAAATGTCCCTTCCCTACAATATCGGAACCCGTCATCCGATATGGGTGACCTATGTAGGTTTGAACTTGTCTCACCGAGATCTTTTACAGCGACACATCAATAACTTCCGTAGCCCTAATAGTTCTTGAGTTGAAGGTTGTCGACAAACAGATATAGCGATTGTTTGAGGCTTTCCTGCTTTCGTTGCTGACGCTTAAAAACTTCATTCGTTCTTTTTCACTTCTGCATGTTTTAATGCGTTCCTTGAAAATGATTTGTTGAGTGGCTCAACATATTGGTGATAAACTTACCACACGCACGAGGGAAATTATCTCTCTTATATGATCAGAAACAGTACAGCCCACAATAAATATAGTGATGTTTAGCTCTATGCTTTACACGTAATTATACAAGCAGGGATCTTCTATTTGCATTATCTAGAAGTTTTGACATAAAAAGGAAATCTTTCTTTTGTCTAAAACACGTCATCCCTCAGCGAAAACATTACAAATTTTACCTTACACTACAGTATTTGAATGTTAATTTACTGAATTTGAAGGATGTTTTTCATTCAATGATAAGCAAGTCTAATGAAAGTGATTTTACGTACCTTGTGTTGGTGGATTTGTGGCTGCAGCTGCATTATGTGCTAATGGAATGCCAAGGCGAGCATTAACTGCGAGGAGATGATCTCTGCGTTGTATCAAGCTATTCACATGCTCTTCCAGACGAAGATTCTCTGCGCGCAATTGATGGAGACATGACAATAATGAGGCAACTGAAAGGAGAAGAATACAATTAAAGCTCAATAATGATAAAGGTTTCTTGATTGGCTTCCACAAGAGTGTAAAGTAGCCATTTTCTACATTAATTATTCAAGATAAAAGGTACAAACCTACTGGGCATTGTTACTACCCGTCCTCTGGATACATACATTATCGTTAATGATGTCGTCACAGTCTAAGAGAGCGAGAATACAATTGAAAGACCTGATTCGGAAAAGGGCTCAAGTCCACATTTTTACAGATTGTGACTTTTTTTTTTTTTTTTTTTGCTGATTCTGGTGTTTTTACAGAGTTGCTAATATCTATGTTAAAAAGACAGCCCCAAATCCTGCTGCTTACACATGAAAATGTAATCATTAAAATTAATATGATTTGGAAAGGGGCCCAGTCCACGGAGTTGGGCCTTTCTTTAGATCACAGTGCGAAAAAAAAAAGTTTAATGGACTTATGCCCTTTTCCGAATAACGTCTTCAACTGCTATTCTCATTTCCCCCACGAAACGCTCTCGTAAAATTATGGGAGGTTGCATATTTACTATGCTTTAACAAAGTACAAGAAAACAGTTATAAACACATCCTAATATTTCCAAACATAGAACCCTGAACATAATAAGTCTCTCTATCCCAACACAAATACTCTGCACTCACAAAATTGTTTTCCGAAGATTTGTTGACTCATAACGAATACTTACTGTCAAAATGCTGAGCCTGTTCCATCAGAAACTGGCTTCCTTGCTCCCACTGCCTCTCCAGTAACTGTTCTAGATTCTGTGGCACGCTGTTTCCTGTTCCTGCTGGGGTTGGGGTGGTGGTGGTAGCTGGTCCACTGATCCCTGCGCTTGCTGGCGTACTCGCTCCACCCCCTCCTCCTCCTCCTCCGCTTGATCCTATGCTTGAACGAGCCTGTAACAATATTTTTAATATAATTTAAAAAAAACTGTCTAGGAAGCGCTTATTTATTTGACTAACAAATTAGATTTTACTGCGTTAACACCACGTGTCAGCATGTAATATATACATAAATGTATGTATGTTCCACCATAACTCGGGAACGCCTGGAGCACTTTCAAACACACTTGGTACACATATCAATTACAACCTGGAAAAATTACTGTGGGGGCAAGAAACCCCTAGGGGAGGGGGAGGAAAGGGAGTGATATGTAAAATCAGTTAACAGATTATGATTGTCAGATACATCCTTACAGGCTGAGAAACCCACACCACAATGTAGTTTGCCGGGTTGACTACCTCCAAGTGGGTAAATTTGGTATCTCCATTAAATAGCAACGGATATCTTAGTTTTTCGATTCGACACCCCGCAGGGAGGGGGGGAGAACCTCTGGACCCCGCTCCAACGGGCGGGAAATCCACTAGTTAAATATATAAATAGATAGGTAGATATCTGGACATTAAACGTCGTCAAAAACGTGCTGTACAATACTTCGCTCGATCTAATCGAACTTCCTCAGGTGCCCACAAGGTCCAATGCGTAAAATTACTACTACACTGAAACCCCTATAGGTAGGAGGAGTCAAAGGAAGGAAAAAGAAGAACTAAGCATGTGGAGGGTGTTCAGTATTACGCGTGAAAGAACGCATACACGTAGATACTATTACTGATTAGTACCCCATCGAAATTACACACGGAAACAAACACACTTACATTACTTTCTTATGTCTTTGGTGTAAATGAATCATAAAATGGGTATTTGTATTCTATTGCGTTTAGCGTAGCTGTGCAAGCGCTGATTACTTACTTTGCCAGATACACATTTGGCCATTTTGCAATGGAACTTATAGGATTAACAAGCAAAAGAAAGCATTTTGAAAATAAGACTTTTTAATATTAATGGTATCTGCACCTACAGAGGCTTGGTGTATAAAAATCGGAAGTTTCCTCC
>JAGDQP010076510.1:0-10046 GCA_022664845.1 Lepisma saccharinum
TAATAACGACGTTACATAATATTGATACAAACATACTCGCAGAAACTCAATTTTACTTGAATGTATGCTTAATCAACTGGATGGCTTCAAGCAAGAGTGAACCAATTCTACTTTCAGCTGATATTCAGTTATTAGTTTTTTCTCGTTCCTCATTTGGTACGTACACTGTTTATGTTGTGAGAACGATGGTGTTGCAGCACGAACAAACTCTGAAAACAGGGACAACATGTTTTTATATTTTGTACAGACTCTTTTATATGAAGCCTTTATTCTTTCTTCATTTCTGCAATATTTTGTTCGCGGCGCTTGGTTCATTCTGGCATTATGCCATCCAATTCATCATGTTTATTTCCTTTATCATCGTAAGAAATCAAGTTTAGGCTTTAGGTTGGAAACGCTGTATCTCGGAAACGATGTGGAATTATTATGCACATGACCACTAAATAACCGTAGCTCAGTTGGTAGAACGTTGTTTATTTTTTTAATCTCATAGTCGTGGGTTCCTACACAGCGGCTGTCTAACCTGACAGCTTTTTCCTCAGTCATACCAGGATAATGCCGGGATGGTACTTTCACAACTAGGTTCTGACCATTTTCTTTCCTATATCCTTTCTCCTAAGCTATTATTTCCTCAACCTGACCTGAGCCAAAGATGTCTAAGGACCACATATAAATTCAATTTGAGAAGAATAACGTTCTTTCTAGTTTTAATGCTACCTGCGAGCTTTGGCCACATATTTTGGAATCACCCTGTATGTACAAATTTCACTGTGTAAATGATTGCTTGATTCCTTTGTTTCAATCGCGACAATGGAAGAACGGCGTTAGAAAACCTTAAGTGAATTTTCTAGGATTTCAAATAAATAGTTTTTTTTTAAATTGCAGATGTCTTAATTATTAATGAAATATTATAGTGCGCATAAAAATGGGTTTATATTTACAACAATAAAGTATTCTTAACCCATTTATCGTGGGCTTATGGTGATAGTGTCTGACCGCGAATCAATGAGAGGAGTCACGAAGGTTCGACTACAACTCGTAGCCATCCTCACTGCTATTTCAGAGACTTCTTCAGTTTTACCAGTCAAGTTTGATACCCAGATGCCTTGGACCCCACCCGCCCCAGAACGAACTTCTGGATATGTGCCTGGTATCTTATAGACTACAATCTTGACCGCAATCTTCCTTCAACACTACTAGCACAATGTTTTAAATAAATCTAGCATTGTAAAACCGGTAAATGTACCGCCAATGAAACGTCGGATTAAATTTAGTTAAATTATCCACTTTTTGCATCTATAGCTCAGGCCATATAAAACGTTGTAGAGGCGGACATTTGCCGGTTTTCTTAACGTTAAATCAACCTTGTGATATTGTAGCGACCCCCAATCGGTTTGTCGCAACATATCTTACCCTCTCTCCTTTTTTGTGTGTCTTCCTTTTCTTTGTTCGTGCTTTATCGGTGATATTTTTTTCGTCTTCGGCTAAACTCAAAATGTTTTATTTGTCCAGATGTCAAAGAAGTCGAACCATTCTGGTTATCTCTTTCATTGTTGTATTGGCGGGATTTTTTCTTTATTGTATCTTCATTATATTTGTTAGTTATTCTTTGCGTCTTGTATTGCATTATTTTCTTCAATAATTTTACTTTCGTTTTAAATCTTCATAAATACATTTAATGATCTGCTTGTTGATTTATTTCGTTGAGAAATTTAGATGGTTAAGCCACACCCCTTCCGCTTTTTGTTTCAGATTCGATCCTCGTCTCTAATTTGCTGTGGCCGAGAGAGGGAGAGAGTTCTGTTATGGCCGTCGACTTGGAAAAGCTTAACTGAAAAAGGCTGGCCTCGAAAATTGCGTATAGAGTAAATAATTATGCAGCCCAGCATTTAAAGTTTATAAAAATCGAAAACAGCCTCTTCTGATAAAATATATCAATATTTGGTAGCCGCCTTCTTCAAACTTCAGAAAGGGGAAAGCTGAATGAATATTTTTCTGTTTAGCGTTTTCATCGTCCATCTTGGTTGAAACTGGAAGGGGACGACGTGAGGCACATGGTAGCTCGTCAGTGTGTGAGGTAATTTTGTGTTTGTATGTGGTGTGCAGTGGTTCTTTCCTTTCGATTTTTTAAAATAAAAATAAATATAATCATCTGTGGCTCTAAGTCCCTTTCCTTCAGTGTGTGTGAAAGTAATTAGTGTACCTTCAGTATGTCAGTGGTTTATTTTTCTTGTGGAAACATGAGTGAAGTGGATATGTTCGCTAATTTGGCAGGTATCGGGGGTCGGTTTGCAATTAGGTATGTATGATTAATGTTTTAAAATTTATCATTCTCTCTCTGAAACCCAAGTCTGGTTCACATATAGCGAAATTACAGCACGTAAAAATTGGTTCGAAAGCGTTGAATAGTTTACCTTGCACTATAGTTGATGCTACTTTTCAAATGCGCGTTATTTTCCCACTCAGCATTTTGTTTGTTCATTTCAGAAATTGGTTGTGGTTTAAATTGCAAGAAATCTCCACAGTATGTCCGTTTTGTTAAACGTAAGTTTAATCGATTCGCAATGTTTTATTTCGATAACAAGCAGAGTTTAAAACTCCTTCGTTGCTTTCGCGAACCGTAAGTCAATCTGTTCAAAAGAAATTCATTCTGTATATTTAATCCAAACCAGACTATAGTATATCTTGACTGTATTACCAAATTGGAGGTTAGGTTGTGTTAAGTTCAAAAATTGAAAATACTTACGTTATGAAAAGAAATGTTATGCTTTGGTGATTGTAGAATTTTTGTTTAACTGGGCTAAAGAGTAGAATGTCTACCATATTTGGAAACTGAAAGTATCCTAATCTTTTTGAAAATGTGTGTGTGTGTGAAATATTGTCTCTGCTCATACGCAGGGCGTTTCTGTATACAATAAATGTACTATCTGATGTGTGAAATTAACAGGATATTTAAAAACACGTTTTCATGTCATCGATCAGTCTTTTGCATTGAGTTTGTTATTCTTAAGAAAGAATAAATTATATTTTACCAAATATTCTTTGTGTCAAGGGTTTTATTAAAAAGTAGGTAGTTTACCATCTCTGTGGGATTGCTGTAAAGGTTCCCAACCTTTCGCTATTTCAGTTCGCGAAGTGTTATTTCATGTGAATATGAGAAAGTAAATTCAGAAGAAGTTAATTTTGATACTTTTATTCGATGTTTCAGCAAACTTTTGGGAATAGTCAAATCATTTGAGCTTATCTAAATTAGCGTGATTAGTATTAACTAGTGCGTGGCTGCGTTGAGCCTTGTACATTTTAGGGGCCTAGTTGCGTTAGGTCACTAAAAAAGCGTTTTGTGTTCTGCTTTCCTGTGGGATGTTCTAGCCTGCGTCACCCTCTCCCCATTTTTGGGGGACTTTTTCTTCGTGTTATATCCTCCTGCTTTTTGCCAACTTTATGTGTTTTTGGCACTTCTTTTCGGGTTTCTTCCATGCATGCTTCGTGGTTCTAGACTAGTGCGTTTTTTGTCTTCGATGGTCCTAGGCTGAAGCATGGCACTGATGGGTAGGTACCCACCTTGTCTTCAGGTCCGATAATTGTTGTAATGTAGGCTTGTCCCCCAGGTAGGTTTTGCCATGTTATGCGAAGTTTTACGTAAGCCCCGTTTCGACAACAGGGCGCCACTGTCCCCCTTGTTTGCTTTTGTATCTACCTGCCTTTGAGGACAAAGTCCGGTACATTACAATACTCAGGACTCCTGCTTTCTGAACGTTAAATCAACCTTGTGCTACTGAGAATCCTGGATCTTTCAACGTTAAATCAACCTTGTGCTACTGAGAGTATCAGTTTGTTCAACGTTAAATCAGCTTTGTGCTATAGAGGATCCTTGCCTGGGAAGAGTAGATATGGAAGTCTATAGTTATGAAACATCTAAAAATTCGATAGCTGAAGATGTTCACATTACTAAAAGATTACTATGTCGCTTATAAATATGAAAGCTAAATCAATATAAGTGGTTCATAGTTGCAAAATTAAATTGTATTCCATTTCCAACGTTCAAAGCCACAACATAATGCAAATTTTTCACTTGTATTGAAATTACATTCAAATACATTAAAATGTCTGTAGTGAATTCAGTGTTGTGTAACCAAAACGAAGTAAAAAAATATGCATATACATGACGAGGTAAAATCGTCATGCGTAGATAGACAGAAATACGTGGAAAACATTTTTAAGAAATTGAACTTAAAGAATCTCTTTGGTATCTTCATTTTTTTTCTGTCTAGTCTTTATGTGCATTTTTTTCTCTCTCTCTCTCTTTTATGCCGAAGGCATTTAAGTTAAGGTGGAATCAAAGTGGATAAAATCTGCATATATTTCTGCCTGTAGTCACACAGAATGCACTCAGGCGTATTAAGACGAGAAGGAGAAATCTGATCCACTTATCATTCAACCGCCACACACTTCACTTCCACCCTATTTTACTTGCTTTCCGTTAGCTTCTTCTCCAGGTGCAACATACATATGGTGAAACCACCTTTACAGATTGTGAAGCTGAGAAAAACATCTTGCATTTCAGATTTGAAAATCACTGTTGCCAACTTATATTCTCTGTATCTAAATCTATGCTCCTCTAAGCACATACTGTTATGAATTGTAGGAAAGATAGATACCAAATCGTTAATACCGATGAATGTAAGAACGAGAGTTACTGTACCCCAGTAATGCACGGGTTGAATTAAATGTTATGAAAACAGAACATTAGGAAATTTATGGAGGAAGAGAACGCTTTGGAAATAACAGGTAATCTCCATACTTCAGGTCTCTGACATTGTAAATAAAGGTGTGATCCCCTAGCACACCATACTTTGCTTTGCAACTCAACCTTTCGTAAACTACCTTGAAAATCCTGCTGAAAAAAAATCTACGTCCTCTAGAAAGGTTATGCACATAAAATTAGTTGTCCTTTTTAACTCCACCTCCCTCGATCGAAGTTGTAATATTGCTTGGCGAAGCAGATCACCGCGGTTCCGGAATATAATTTGCAAGCAAGTACAGAACGGAGTGCCCTCCTAAATTCGTAGTGGGTTTTAAATACTCCTAAAGACAATGGAACAAACATAAAAAAGATAATAAGAACGAAACAGTGGTAAGCATCCCTAATCTTCCCAACTTTTGCTGAAGGCCTACCTCGAATGTTTGTCCGGGGTGTTTACATGCTCACTTCCTCTGCGGGTGTTCATAGGTCCAATTCCTGTGGTTTTCCGTTCAACGGAGTGTTCGGGGCTCTTTTCACCAAAAACTATAGGCCAGGGTTTCCACCAGCATTTTCAGTTTGGGTGGGTGGGTGTAAAATCAAAATTGGGAGTTTAAGTGAAGTTTTGTACGGTTTCAATCGATTTTTCACAGCAAAAATGTTAAAGTTGGGGGTGTTGTTTAAACTTTGGTGGTGTAGGGGGGGGTCTGGCAGAATCACTGCTATAGGCCCTGTCCGTAGATGTTAACCACCTCGTTTAGGAGCTTAATCAATAATTCGTGCAAACTTGCTGAAGGAATGTTCAAGTGCTGTTGGATACGTACTTCACCACTCCATATTTTAATTTCGAAGTTCGAACACGGGACCATGTAATTGGAAAGGGTAACTAACAATGTTTCTTATAGAACCTTTCTACAGGACGTATGTTCTTCCAGCGAAACTTCAGAGTAGATTTCGATATAAGCTCAGTGAAGTTTATCTTGTTAGCAACTGATTGAAAGCATCACCATAAAATGATACCTAAATCTAAAGATCAAACTGACAATGAGTAGATAGGTAAATATCTTTGTTCGTTTGAGTTCCCATTCTATCGGATAATAAGGAAAAAAAAAAACAGAAGATGGCTGGAATGAAGAGTATTTAGGCCCTGGCCGACTATCTTGCAACATCCTCTTCCCTACCTTATCCCGGCCTGAGCCTGAGATGCCTAAAGACCACAAATCAATAGCACCACCAATCCTCCTTTCCCTTCCACTACTACTACTACTATTTATGTTGTTTTTACTGCTTATTCTTTTTCACATACGTAGACGTATTGAGGCTTATGCGCGAACAAACGTCTATGTTACATTTCGCGTGTATTGAGAAAAACGGCAAAGAAGTAGAATCTTGTCCGTAGTGTGGGCTGGCGCGGTATGATGTAACATAGATATTTATTCCATAAATCCAACACACTGTTTAAGCGCGCGCTCACTCGCGGGAAGCGTATGTAACACAGACTTTTGTTCCACTGTTTTTTGTAGTGTATTTCCCTTCAAAAATTTCTGAATACCGATACCTTTTGTTGCAATATGCTCAAACCAAGAGCAAATACATATCAAGGACACATCAGATTCATAAACAACACCACTTACACAAAATAATAAATGTCACATAGAGGTTTGTAATAGGCTGCGGTGGCTAAATGGTTAAAGCGCTCACCTCTGGTGCTCGGGGACGTCAGGTCAAGCCCTGCTCATGTCACGTGGGATTTGTGGTAGACAATCACCGTGTGCGTGGGTTCTCTCGGAGTTCTCCCTTTTCCTCCCACTTTCTTCATTCCACCAATCATCTCATCATCATCAGCCATTGTAACCCTTACTCAGTTCATTTAAATAAAATTTCAGTTGTCTATTAGACCATACATGAATTAGGTTGTCCTGGGAGGACAACAACTTAAAGACCACGGGGAATCTAACGGTGCTTGGTTCATGTTTGTATCACTTGCAGTTTCTTAGATCTAGGAGATACAGACAGATAGACTAGCTTCCGCGTATAAATACATAAGCTCAAGGTAAGAAAAGTAAAATTCCTGCCATTTTTTAGTCAAATTCATAATTGTCCTCATCCTTTCAGAACGTGAGGATTCCAACGGTATATGGATCATCTCTGTCTAACTTTTTAGATCTAGGAGGAGGTGGTACAGACGAACAGACATGATAAGCGGCATAGGGTGATTTAGCAATCAAAACCCGTAATTTCTTAAAATATGAGACAAAATAGGACATGTAAAATCAAACAGAATCAAAACAGTTTGAGTGGTTCTGTATGTCATATGTTTACTCGTTTGGACTTTCCAAAATTGCGTAGAAATGAAGAAAAAGTTGGGTGATGAGTCTCTGTGAGTGACCATTTTGGAATATTGACGCCATCTAGGATTTCACTTTCTCGAAACATAGTGGCTATTAAAAATGCATTGCATAGTTATGTGAGGTGTCACTTTATATGTTTCTGAGGGCGCTGTACACGTTTTCGATAGTATAATCACTGGAAAGTGATCACTAATCATTATTTAGCAAACAGACACAAAATTAAATTACGAAAATATCTTTATTTGTACTAAATCGATTTACATCGTTTTATAAAACATAAAGTAGCATAAAATTAATACGTAATTTATATCCCGTGTAAGGATAATTGATACAACAATCAGAAATTGCTCCACTTCTGCATGGCAGTGAATTATACGAGGTATTTCAGTTGAAAAACATAAACATGAATGTGCTCTTGCACAGTAAGGACATGAGCAACTAGGCACATATTCTTTCATGCATGGAAAATGAACTTACACGCAAGGACCTACATCTTCATAACCAAAATTATGTTGCATCAAGTTGCGTGCTGTGTTCATTCAAACATGTAACATAGAAATGTGTGTTATAGTAGGCCCATTAAAATTAATAATCTAATCGAAGCACTAGTTAGTGGGAGTTGCTCTAGGCAAATATTGCCCCTGTGTATATTCGTAATTTGTCCATTGTTTATAATGTAATCCGTACTTCAATAAAGAAAACACAACATTATGACAAGACTTATTATACTTTAATGACCATAAAGACGTTACAGTCTTGATGAAGAAGCACTAGGTTTACGTTGATTAATGTCGGATCTTTTCGCCGCAAAATGGCATACATCCACTCCAAGTGCTCAGACTATAGGCTGGTATTGATGGTTCGACCGTCCGGAGCGAGCTCGTGGTGCACTATCCCCTCATAATTTCACCAAACGCAGAGTAACCCTTTGTATTCGAAACTCCCTTGTTTGAGAACAGATTCCGGAAGATGACCCTTGTTTAATCATCCTTATGCACCATGCTGGACTGAGAGATACCGAGCTCACTTGCAAATGTGAACACACCTCTAGTGTATGAACACACCAATCTCTGTAATCTACTGGATAAGGTCGCTGACATTGGATTGGCACTTGTAACAGTTTGGGTGTCTCTTAACTCCAATGGAACGATACCTAGCAATTAGCTACCTCAACCTTAATGGAGGAGATAACTAATACTTAGTCAAGACTTCTTAAACTTGTCTTATCATCGAGACGCGGATAGTTAAAGAAACCAGCCTCAACACTTGTGAGAAACAAAAAAGGCACATACTGAATTACACATAATACACACTTGTCAAATTATATCTTGAAATGACAGATATGGTGGTGATTGCAGACCAAATTAATTTGAGAAGAAATTAGGGCAAGAGAGATATGAAATATAGAGTTTCTGATTTAAGAATATTAAGTTTCCTATCCAACAGATTATTCACTAAACAATTTGATTAATCAAGAACTATGCCCCTATGAAGCTTAAAGAAATGTTCTTACGATAACGAAATTGAACGGACAAATACAAGCTCTAAAAGCATTTGCTTTAAATTTATGACAGTTGAATTCGGGGTTATCAACTTGAACTTTCGTCTTTTATAAGAAGTAATACGAAATTCGGACTTCAACTGCTGAGATTAATCTATCAATTACTTGGTTTATTACAGCGGATGACGGCTCACGCCTATATGGTCCCCGGGACGACCCGGGTTCTCGTTGTGACTACATGGTGATGATAGGAAGACCTTCTTAGACGTAAAATTCAGACTTCAACACGACGACTGGTGATCAAAGACTGGCCTAGAGAAAGCTATGTTCCCTAACTTAAAACAACACACTTTCACTCCTCCCTCGACCTGAATACCGACTGAAGGAGCCAATTGCACGAAACTCCACACAACGGATGGTCAACTCTCTTGCGCAGTTGAGAACTTTCCTTAAAAATACAATAACCTCTCTCAAGTGAAATAAATAGCAAAGAAAAGCTTAGGAAAAGATACATAGAAACTACATAAGCAACAATAATATAGCAATTAAGTATTAACTTAATCTAGGAGAAAGAAACATGATTAGTAAATAAGCAATATTTGAAATATACAGTATTTTGGCCTTTTTAGTAGGTTATTGAACTTTCTAGAATTTTAGTTTTTTCAATATATATTTTGTTTCTGAAACTATTAGTAAACACATTATCATTCTTATTAGTACCACCTAAATTGTGTTACAGAACCATTGGCTGTAATATAATACAAAAAGGTACTTAGGTTACATTGAATCACAACGTTGTAAAAATTATTACATGTGCTAATTATACAAAAGATAACATATTCTATGTTAGGCGTATGTAACATTATCCATTACAAAAGATTACTATTAAATATGACAGAAATATAAGTCCAGAATGAAGAAAAATGTTTTAAATGAAATTAAGTGTTTATCAGCGCCACCTATGGTTCTTCTATTCGTTCTGCTAATAGCCTATTTTATGTGCTTGTGCTGGCTTGTAATCCTGGCTTAGATACCCGGCTAGATGGTATACAGACCATAGGCGGCGCCACAGTGGGTGCAGTGGGTGCAGCTGCACCCACATTAGCTTCGATTTTCAGATTTCCTACAATAATCCTTTCTATTTTGTATATTTATTGTTCCCTATGTTTGGATATATTTGAGTGACTTCTTAAGCACTCTGGCAACAATGTTAGGATGTGTTGGCAGAGCGTAGGCGAACAGTGTGATGTAATTGTTAGTTGAGTTGTTATTGTATGTACGCATGTCGGCATGTTAATTTGCCCATAAAATGTTTAAATCAAAACATCAGGGAACGTTGCTTGGGTGGATAAAAACCACATCTTCAAGCAAAACTTCTGGTAAATCATTGTTTAATAGGGAGAAGGAATTGGCAGAGGATAAAACTACGTTTGATGATATCTTCAGTAATGCA
>JAGDQP010076511.1:0-10046 GCA_022664845.1 Lepisma saccharinum
TTCTAGCTTGATTTACTAATCCTGTATTAAGCTGTCCCACTTGTCATACTAAACTTGATTTGCTTTTGATTCAGGTCCAAATTACTATGTGGTAGTATTATAGAGCCAATAGAGGAAAGAAACAGGCATTTGAAATTATGTTTAAGGTTTACTATAAAAAAGACATCTTAGTGATCCAGAAATGGCCAATCTCGTATTTCATAAAAGTATTTTATGTTGGAAATTACAGTTGATAAAATAACGTAATTCATAAGAATAGAAAAATATGCTAAGTAAATGAAAATTTGACAATATTCTATGCTTCCATGATTCAATTAAAAATGGCGGAAATGTAATGGATGGGTATTTTGGAGCATTTTATGCAAATTGGAAAATAAATTAAAAATATGCTTTGCATTGAAATGTGAACTCCTCATTCGTATTAAATTGTGTTAGAGTCGCGACGGTAAAAGAAAAAATGTATTCAATTTTACTAATATGGTAACTATAAGTAACAAAGTATTAAAAGTTTGAAATCAATTAAACTGTATTCCGTGTATCAAAGGTAATGAATAACGACGTTTGTATTAGTTCAGAAAGTATAAATAATTGTTACGGTGGTGACAGCCAACGCGTTGCGGTCGTGAAAAGTAAAAAACCTGTTCAATGTGAACAATGGCAAATTTTAGGCTGGAATAATTTTCTGGATATTCTTAGAGATTAAAAACACTGAAATGCTGAACAAGACTATATTATTGGTAAAAAAAGATAAAAATAATAAATTGCACGTAACGTTTCGACCTTCTAGCAAGGATCCTCATCAGACATACACTGAGTCTGTACAAAAAATTACACACATATAAATACAAGCCCAATAATCTACCTGCTCCCTCATTGGCCGGAACAATCAGCCAATCCGAGACGCCAAAAAACATCCCATGTTAACAAAAGAGAATCAACATGAAGCAAACTTAGAGCCCCCTAACACCTCAATTAACATACATATCTCTGTGTTTGTCAACAATGATCTTCCATTCTTTATTAATGCTAAAACCTTTGGTCCAGTTCATTAAGTTCTTATCTAATTCTTTTTCTATCCTCCTTCCATTTTCTAGGCTTCTTTAGAGCCATCCCATATCCCGAAACAATCATCAACGTATCTACATAAATACTTAATCTTCCCTTTTCCCTTCTCTACCACCTTCCTCTCCCATACATTCATAATGATATCAGATAACACAGGACTAATCTTAGACACTATACTTAAACCTTCCTTAATTCTATATATATCATTCTTCATTTTGCAAAAAACCAAAATCCCAAATTAAGTTGAGGGCTTTCCTAACTTTCTCCCATTTCCAACCTTTCACCCCTTCTTCCCCCCATGGCACCCTTAATAATATCAAGTATAGCAACCCTCTTTAAACTTGGAAACATAGCTTTAACATCCAAACTAAATAAAATACACTCATTTTCAATTACAACTTTACTTGTGTAGTCAATTACCTCCATATAATCTTTCACAGCCAATGTTTCTTGTCTGTCTCTCACCCACTCTAACACTGTTTTTAATTCACTTTCCAATGGTTCAAAATAATTGTTCTTACAATCCATCACTGGTCTTAACTTCACTTCCTTTTTGTGTATTTTTGGAAAACCTTTTAACACCGGTACTCTTTCATCTTCATTTAACCACTTCTTTATCCCCTTCTTCTTACTTTCTTCCTTTATCTCTTGCATGATCTCTTTTTTCTTCTCATCCACTAACTCGTACTGACCATCTACTAACTCCTTAACCTTGCCATCATACCACACTTTATCCATGACCACTGAGTATCCTTTATCCATACGTGATTAAAGGTAGAAACGTATCCAGAAGTTTGTTTGAGAGGGGTCCACGGGCTTCCGGCAAGAGGGGTGGAGGTCCGAAGTGTGTCTGGGCACGAAATGTATATTAAATACACTTATGACTCCAGGTAAAAGGGTGGGGGGGGGTATATAGCCTTTCCTTGGATCCGCGCCTATTCAACCGTTTTCTATCCACTGATGGATGAAGGCCTCCCTCATTTTCCACATATTACGGTCTGCTGCTATCCTCATCCGTGTAGTTCCTTGAGAAACGCTTGATTTCATCTACTCATCTTGCATTTGAACGTTGTCTTGGTCGTTCCTTTTCTCTAGGAATCCAGTGTAGTAAATTTATCTTCCATCTGTTTGTCTAGCTATGTGACCAGCACATCTCCACTTCATCTTCACAGTCTTGATTATATCTTCTACCTTTGTTTGTGCGCGAATCCATTCCTTTGTCTTCCGTCCCTCCTGGCTATTCTTAGCATTCATCTCACCATTGCTTTTTGTGTGACTCTTAGAGTCGTTTGCACATTCAGGGGGGGGGGGGCAAAAAAAAATTTTATATATATATATATATATATATATATATATATATATATATTTCATATGATATACACTTATATAAGGTGAACAAGTGGTAGAAATTTTGAGTTTGGACTGATTACGAATTGGGGATGATTGATGTTCGTGCGCGTTTTTGAGGTAGGTAGACCAGATAGAAATATAAGATTTCCACATGTTATGTACGTTTGTAAGGGAAAGACTACAGCCGAAATTTCAATTGTGATATTTGAGTTTCAATGGAGTTAGAGATTTGCAAAGTGGGGATTAATAATGCTCGTGCGGGCTGTGATAATGTGTTTACTAAAACACACACGGAAATCTAACTCTGTTTAATCTCAGATCTCATAGTTAAATATTCGGCAGTAGTTTTTCCTTACAAACGTACATGATTTTTTTTGTTGGAATCTTATTTTTCTGCCTGGTCTCCCACCAGAGATACTGAGCCTCCAAAACGCACACGAGCACTGTCCATCCCAAATTTATAATCAGTTCATTCTCAAATATGGGACATTCTTTGTCATTTAGACCAGACCTTCCAGGTCATAGTCTGGGATTTTGCTGAAATTCGGTGTGATGAATCAACCATGTCTGAAAGGCATTTATACTAAATATGACGTTCTCCCGAGAAATAGCTGCAAAGTTATGACCTGTGGAAGATGATGGTGTGGATCAGAAAATGTGTCCCACTTCTGAGCAATGTGCCTCGAAGCCACTTTCAAGTTCTCAATGTCTTTGCGACTATTTATCAGAGTCAGATGATGTTTACACATCCAACAGACCTCCGCCCAAGGAACATACGCATTGCATCAAAATGCCCACAGCTTGTTCACAACCGCAGAAAAAAGAATCCAATATATGACAGAAAAATTTCGCCATTTCAGGAGAGACATATTTGGAGTGTCAGATGTTGGACAAGTAATCCATCCAAGAAGGTGGTAATATTTTTCTAATAACTCTGATGTAGACTCAAGAGGCACATATTATAAGAACCACCTAAGTCTTAAGAAAAAAAGACTTTTTTTTAATAAAAAACGTTTTACATGTTGCTGAAAGTACAAAAAATTGAAAAATTATTACCAAAAAACGCGCATTTCTGAAATCTTATAGCACAAAAGGGACAAGAGATATCCAAGTCACGTTGCGTCCACTGCTTTTCTTTTTGTTGACTTTAATTTCCTTGTTTTCTACTTTGCAGGTGATATATTCCAAGGGGCTATGGAGCGAAGTAGCTAGACGATGGTACTGGCAGTGTCATCATTTTAATCGGCAATGATGGATGAAGTTATGTTTCATGTATCACAAAGACTGGAGGACTTGCAGGTACTGGTTCGTTTTACGTTTATCTTCCCTTTTTCTTTCAAACAAACTTTCCTACAAGTTAAGAAAGAACTTCTTGCGACTGTACGCTCAAGTCTTTTCACCTCAGTTGTTAAAGCGTTGGCGTACCAATCGGAATGTCCTGGGAACGATCCCAGGGGCCACCTTTCCTGACTGTTTTTTCTTCAGTCACACCAGATAAATGCCGGGATTGTAGTTTCTAACTAGGCCTGAACCTGAAAGGTCATAAATAAATAAAACAAATCACACACACACTCTCTCTCGTTTTCCTGTACATATACTTATTTCATGTCAGTCGCGCAAGTATGTACTCACCCCTATCGCAAATTGTTTTGAAATATTAAAATATCAAGAATACCATGATAGCGCGGGAGTTTGAAGTTTTTAAAATGTTCTTACTTGGCGTGAGCACAAACTTCTAGAAATGTCAATACTGTAATGTTCCACGTGCTTCAGCACGCGTCGCTCATAATCACAACGTAAACAGTATAGTAGTGTGTGTACTACATGTATATAACAAGTGACGCAAGGTAAATAAAAAGGAGAAACATAAACAAAGCAGACGATAACTCCAGTTTCAACAAGAAGCCACAGACGAAGCCACCACCGACAAAAAGGAGGAGTTTGAAGACCTCAGCAGAAAGATGCCTACAAAAACCCGACGCACCATTACAAATTATCATTCGCAAGGGTGATCAATTCTCTCATCTATCTCTTCCCTCGTACTCAGTTACTGTCGGACTGGTACACTCCTTCTATCCTGCATACTCAGTTGCTGTCGGAGTGGTGTTTTCCTTCCTGCGCTCAGTTGCTGTCGGACTGGTGCAATGCCTATCCTAGCTCTCTTCTACGAGGCATACCACCCGAGAAGAAGAAGCCATAAAAGTGTTACTCTGTAACTCATCCAAATTGTAAATTACTTTGGTACGGGACGCTCTTTTTGATTAATTTATTGGACTTCTATCATTTTGTAATAAAACTGGTGATGGGAAAAAGCCAGAAATCCCGTGTATCTATTTGTCTCTGTCTCAACGTCACGCTGAAAGCAGCAGAACGTAACGATACATTACATATCTCTATATTTTCAAGACTATATCGGATCTCAATTAGGAACAAAGAACGTCAAATTATTAAGTAAAATAATAATAATAATAATAATAATAAAAAGACAATAGATGAGAAAGTTAGACTTGAAGTCCATGTACTAGGGTGATCCTACAGTAAAAAAAATTACTGTATTACTTTTTCCTTTCTTTATCTATTATTTTGTCGTTTTTCCGAAGATAGCTCTTGATAAAGTCTTAAAACTATAGAGTGAATTGTTATTAACTTCTTAAACGAGCTGGTGATCTTCTAAGGACGGGACGTACAGTTTTTGATAAAGTGGGCTCCAAACCACTCCGTTCAATAGACCCCGGCGGGAATTGAACCCATGACCACGCGCACAAAAAGTAAACACTTTTTGAGATTTTAAGTGTATGATTTTCTTAGGAGTTCGTGCGCACGTCAAAAACTAAGAACATACTGTGTTTCAAGCAATGCCTTAGCGAATTGTGATCTCAGGTTTATTGTTTCCAGATTCACCTGCATTCTGCTTCTCAGCGGACTCACGAGATCCTGCATAACTGTTCAGCAATGGTTCGTAGATCTACAAGTCATTTTTTGTCATCGCCTCGCGCACAATCAATACAGAACAAGTTGGATTTTCTGTGGCAGGAGATTAAGAATTTAATAGCCAGTGTTAAACGTGTAGCTAGCCATTTGAGTGTACAAGAGTTGTATGATCAGCTCATGTTTATTATAGCTACAAAAGGTAAGCCTTAATTGTAACTTTCAGAGCACGTCATATTACATAAATATACATTTGAAAGATCATTTGTAACAATAACGTTACGTTGGTACACAGTGTAAATGCAAGTGAAAGCTGATGTCATAAACACATCTGTTAAGAACTGGCAATTCAATAGGATTAAAATTAATTTGAAAATTATGTAGAGATTTCGTTTAGATCTCGCAGCGTGGAGATTGTCATGTTAATTTCTAAGGTTAATTGTTTTGGATGTATGGTGTCCAAATTCGAATCTTTGAACTAGCACATAGATCAACTCGTGTAAGTGTATTATTATTTACAGTCCTGCACCTATAAACGTAGTCAAAATGTATTTGTACAAAACATTGGAATGAGAAACACCCACAAGCTTAACAGTTGTAAGATTTTATTATACACTGCTTAATGATAATGATTATTCATTCTGCTCAGAGGCAGGTTTATAATCCAAAGGTTCGAACGGAGTATGGATGTTTGTGAATTTTAAAAGGGCATTCCATTAATATAATTGAGACTGCTCGAAGCCCATAATTATTAAAGTGGCCTATACAAAATAAAGTTTATAGTGTTCCTTTACGAATCACTGACTTGTTGCAAAGAAAGAAAGTTTTTTTTTTTTTATCTGGTCAATGTTTACAGGGTATAGTTGGCACTTCATAAGATTGTTAGGAAGAGAGATGTGAGATGCTATCTCCTTTCTCTTCTAACACCACCTATTTACTCAACACTCGATTATTTATTTATTTACAATGCTCGAATCATTATTTAGAAGTCGTCAGTAGATTGATGAAGTCAACGAGAGGAAATGTTGTGCAAGTCAGTTGTGAGCTGCCAACTTTAAGTGGGCGTGTCACAGATACTATATTTCTTTTTCTTGAATGGAATATATATGTAACCAGATTGTTTTGAT
The DNA here is from genome assembly GCA_022664845.1 of Lepisma saccharinum. Classification (NCBI taxonomy): domain Eukaryota; kingdom Metazoa; phylum Arthropoda; class Insecta; order Zygentoma; family Lepismatidae; genus Lepisma; species Lepisma saccharinum. The sequence goes on from JAGDQP010076511.1 coordinate 6,471, forward strand.
TATGACCTATAATAATCCCTTCTTTTCTCTCTTTTAATCATTCCAGTGACTCGTACAGGCGTCTATATCGGAGTTGTATGTTTTGTAGTGGGAGGCCTTATTGGTGTTTCAGTAGGTTTAGCATGTCGGAGACGAACGACAGCTCCACAACATATGCGAGCAGTTGTTTGCAACAGCTACGAAGGTATAGAAGTAAGTAATTGCATTATCTGAAGTTTCATTGGTTCGTAATTTAACTCATTTGCAACCAGTGACGGGGGGATACTAACTATGACTGTATTATGTACTTATACTTTTTTTTCACTCGTTTTAACAAAAGGTCATTAAAAATTTTGTACGTAAAGCACTGTTCTTCCAGTCTCAGTATAATGCAAGAGGGAGGCGAATGTTATTCGTTACATTCATAAGAGAGAGACTTTGACTCATTTACTGTATAATGGTGGACTGACGTTGCACCTACGCCCTAACTGGTCACGGAAGATAGCTACAGAAGCCTCTATTGTAGGTATCATTCCGAGATTAAACTGGTGGGGTTCAGGAAAGCTTTCGAATAGCCTTAAGGCTGATTGATTGTTATGAACGCTTGCGTTGCTTGCTTTGCATGCGATTGGGGTAAGTAGCCAGCTGAAACACGTTTTTTATTTGTAACACGTGTTTCAATTGGCTATTCACCCAAAGCGCAAGCAACGCAAACTTCCAAGGAAAGCAGCCCTTTAGAATGGCAGGCATAAGCGAAGCTCGGACTCCGCCACCTCCCAAGTGCTTCTTCCAAGATACCGATTGTAACCACTGGATCACGGGCTGGGTCTAATTTCTTTTTCTTGGTTTCGTATATGAAGTCGGTAGCGTAAATGTGTTTTTCGTATGCAGAAAGAGAAGTTTTTACTTTTTCTTAAATTCAACTTCTTTGGTTTCAATAGTTAGGAAGCAAGCTTCTAAACATGGGGAGGGAAAGTTTTTTTTTAGTAATGTGGGTTTCAAAACACTACATTCAATAGACCACACGAGTTTGATTCCAGGTTGCCCCCAAATTTTTGACCCATTCTACTTGTTCCTGCGAGCGTTTTTAGTTTTTTTCTTCATTCGGAATTGACTGAATTTAGCTTTTAGTGGCGTTCTTGGACTTCAAGGCAACTAAGTACTATGAGTTAGAGTTGTGTTTCTACTCACGAGCGAGATTTGTCAACATCCTGTAACAGTGAGACTCGGACGTTAAGAGTGACAGATTCATACCAGTCAGTTATTTCAATGTAACTTTAACCATTATTCAGCACAAAAATTACCTTTCCTCCTGCCGTACAGTAGATTAAAAGGTATCTCAAAGATGAAGAAGAGTACCCACCACAGTCAGACCCTGTGGTCTAGTGGACACGGTGGTGGACTAGTAATCAGCAGAAGGGTTCAAATTCTGCTCACGTAGAACACTCAGTGGACCTAAAGTTTTTCACACACCAGGCGAATACGGGGGTGATAACTTAAGGATATTGTCGCTACCTTCCATTTTTCCTTTACACAACAGGAAAAAAAGAACACGAAGTTTCAGAGAAGCTGTAAAGCCAAGAAATATATTTCACAACAAGTCTTAGAGTACAACATGACCCGCACGCCTTCCGCCACAAAAAAAGAGATGTGATTTCGTACAGGAGAAATATCCTCGACATGATTGATAGAAAGAAAATAAACAAACATGTTAACTAATTTATTTCAAAATATACAGAAATAAATTTTCGAAGGAAGCGTATTAGCATTTACATCGTAAGATTCCGGGCTTAGACGTCGGTACCGCCTATCTTGAGTAAGGATTTATTGTTTTTCCTCACACCAGACGAATGCCGGGCTAGTATCGTGAATGAAAGCCATAGCAGACGCTTACGTAATTTTTCTTGCTCTTCATGTTTTCTGATTTGGGTGGTGTCCCTCCCACTTTTAATATATAACTTTGATATTACCCTATTCTATACTTGCGATAAAGATTCACCACAATGTACGTCATGCCTTGTCACCATTACTGTTTAACTTCGCTTTAGAATGTATGATGCAGAAAATAGAAAGGAGACAAAAAAGGACTAACATTTTATGGCTTGAATCAACTGTTCGTATACGCGGATGATGTAAATCTAATAGGGAAAGATATATATGCAGTATAAAGTAACACCGTTGTCTTAGCAGAAGCATGCGATGGGATAGGTCTACAGGTGATTGCAGAGAAAACAGATTAAATGATAAAAAGCCGAAACACTGGGAATGAAGGAAATAGACGCATAACAATAAAGAATGAGAACATAGAGACATATTTAAAAATTTGGGAGCATATGTAACAAGCAAAAACGAGGTAAAGGAAAAAAATAAAATGCCGTTTAGTATCGGACAACAAAGGTTTTTATGTAGTCCAGAAACTCTTAACCTCGTGATTAATATCAAGAAAGTTGAAATTGATAATATACAGAACGGTAATACTTTAGACTTGCGAAAGTTGGATTACGACCCTAAGAGATTAACATAAATTACGAGTTTTTAAAAATAAAGTCTTGAGAAAGTTATGCGTGCTGAAACGGGACGAAATGACTGAGAAATGGAGGACACTGCATAATGAAGAACTTCACTAACATTACGACTCACCCGATGATGTAAGAATAATGAAAGCGCGACATGTAAGATGGGCAGGTTATGCAGCTCGCATGAGGAGAAAACGAAGATTATGTTCCATCTTGGTTAGCAAGCCTGAGGGAAAGAGACCGTTAGGAGGACCGAGGTGCAGTTGGCAGGGTTTGCGAAAAAAAATAAACAATATCATTTTCATTCTGAAGCAAATTGAAAACAGAGATGTTGATGGTTTGTAGAAAAAGGTGTGGAATTCAACACTTTCATCAAAAGTGGTGACAATTCTTATTCTTTTTCACTTATTAACTTCACCATCAATTAGCCCAGTCGCCAATTACCCTATGTATGTAAATGTGGTACATATCATATGGTAGTAAACAATGCTGGTTAGTATTCAATATTTAAAAAAAAAGTTATAGGCCTAGATTGATATTAAAAAGTTCAAGATAGATGCCCAAGACTCTCAATGTCTAATATTCAACTCCTAGAAAATGAAGTTCCTCTCCGTAAGAGAGTAGACTGGATAAAGCACTATGTAAGTCAACGGTAAGTTGGAGAAACACCATTTATCCAACGGTACTAATTTGACTTACCATGTTGTTTCAAAACTAAAAGGACTATTGGCATTTTTGTTTAACTCCGTAGCTCAGGTGCAGGGAGAAATCAATATTTAATTATACCGTACCTCACATTTGATTAATGTTCGATAGTTACAATTGTTATTTTATTAAGAAAACAAGTTATCTAAATTGTTTATATAAATTAATTGAAATAAGATAACTTCTTTTGAGGCACCCTCTGCGTTAAATTAAACTATGTATTTCTTTTGATAATCTAGTGCGCACCGTTGAGCTATAAAATTCTAATTAGCAGAACTCAGTGGTATGTGTATATGAGAATATAACTGAATTATACAAAAGAGTAACTTAGGATTGTATGACGTCACAAGCCGAGGACATCCGAGCGCCGATCGGG
>JAGDQP010076512.1:0-10046 GCA_022664845.1 Lepisma saccharinum
TGGAGATCGTTGCTTTACATTAACCTTAAAACTGTTTCCTCTCTACAGCACCATAGGATATCTTCCGATTTTGGTCTGCTTCAAAATATATGTTCACAACGGCCCTGCACAACTTTTTATGTTCAAAATTTAAACTTTTTTTTTTTAAATTTTCGACCCACCCTTTTGTGTATGAGATTGGAATTTCTCAGTTTATCTCATACAGGAGAAGTATATCTTCTTACTTTACTTAAGCAAATGAAGTGCAATTTCAAATAAGAAATATATTTCTTATCTATTATTAAACAACGGTTTGCGTATGTTTAAAAGAGTAGTATGAGACATTCATTTAACTTCTTGCTTCAATTGTAATACAGGGTGCGGCAGAAATAGTTAGACGATGTTTATGTGCAAAATATTTATTGTAAGTCATCTTTTTGCAGAAACTGTTACATTTCTAGGAAGTACATACGAAAGCGAAATGTATGGTGGTTATGTCTTGAAAATAATGTCACTGAGGTGTTCATCATTGAGTTCCAAACATATCTCTGCACGTCGCTGCACAGCACTCATAGTTCCTCGCACCATGTCCAGCGGGGTTTGTTGGATTGCATTTCGAATAGAATCATGCAAATCATCCAAGTTGGCAGGTCGTGTCGCATAGATATTTTGCTTTAAATATCCCCACGAAATGAAATCTCACGTCGAAAAATCTGGCGAGCGGGCAGGCCACACATCATCACCGTTACGAGAGATAATCCTTACTGGGAATATTCTTCGATGAGTCGTCATGGCTGCATTGGCTATGTGTGGTGTGGTATAACAGTGACCTGTCGTATGATGTTTGAAAAAAAATCAGGAATATTTTTTTGCTCTATTGCTTATAAACGCAAAGTGTGATTCTCCCGTTGTCCGATAGATGTGACAATTTGTTTTACTGTAGAAAATAAAAAGATGGAGAAAAAGATAGTAAGTTTTACACGTACGCGAACCAAGACAGAGCACAGATAACAAAAAGAACACTGTACAAACATGACCAGATGCAGATGTTTGTCCGACAGTTATGTAGTATACCAGACAAGTGACACTCAGAGTTAGAGGAAAATCAAAGGAATATGTTTGAAACCTCTAAATAATAATACCGTTCTTTTGACACGCTTCGGGTAGGAATTGCTCTTTATACCGCCGAGAAGCGCTTGAGAGGCAATTGTGTTCCAGTAGGACTCATGGTGTCGTGCATAACTCACACAGTTATTAGTTTTCTTTTTGAATAACTCACACAGTTTCAGCATAAGCAGTTAATCAATACGCATACATATAATAATAATCATTTTTGAATATATAAAGAAAAACCATATCATCTCTTCGTAGAGAACACATACTCACAAGTGATATATGTGAATATTATGTCGCTGATAGTTATGTTCAGAATATAAGCGCTACAGTGAAAAAGTTCAATTCACGCCTCATAACTTAAAGTGTGTAAAAGCTACGAACATAATCACCTAACCGTTGAGAACACAAACTCAAATAGCGTGTGTTGTTAGTATATCATTTTCCTCAGAGTGACTTTAATTCTTTAATAACTCCTTGACACTTAATATTAGCTTGTGTCGTATATTGGTAATTCTACAATAATTCATAGACAGCATTCTGCGAGAATTGCATCATCGATAAACCGCAGACGCAGCTTAATTTGTTTGTATTCGTTTGTACGTTACAACGAAGATATTCCAATACATGTGTACTCTAACTTAAAGTGTGTTAACATCCCTTATCGAACATCCACTTTTACTACTTCTACCATCCTCAGTAGTACTGGCAATCTAGTCAAAGGTTCTTTCTGGACATCTAGATCTTCTGAGCGCTTAACTGTAACGAAAACGTTACAGTGGCTTCTTGTTGAAATCAAACTTTTCTAAAAAGGTACCATCTCAGTTGGGGCAGTAGAAAATTTTTCGACATAGACACATACTAAGTGGACGTGATATTCACAGTGTTTTCATCTTCATCTCGAAAAATAGTGATCCAATAATTCCATTCCAGCAGACACCACAACAAACCGTTACTTTTGGACTATGAAGGGGCACCTAATGAATCAAGCTTGGTTTTTCGGGTGCCCAGTAACGACAATTGTGCTTATTAACACACCCATTGGTGCGGAAGTGGATACACCATGATTAATTTAAGTAGAAAGTTTGGGTTCTCTTCCATTAGTCGTAACAACTAGCGGCGAACTTGAATCTGTGCATTGTAATCTTGAGGACATAGCTGGTGAACCAATTGAATTTTGTATGGATTGAAGTATAAGTTCTAGTGTAATATCCTTCGTACATGCTGTCTGACATGTCTAGTGAGATGGCATGGCAATGTGTCTAACGCCTGGGACTTCGCAGCATTGCATCTCGCGCCCTCTCTAAGCTTGGCTGTGTACGCACTCGCACAGAACGTGGGCGACCTGGTGATTTCTTTGCCTTGGCTGAAGCAGTGGCTTGGAAATTCTTCACCCAATTCAGAATAGTTTGTCGCATCGGCACTTTCCCATTTCTCGAAATATTAAAATGACGCCTGAACTTAAGCTGCGTCGTTGTTGCAGAGCCCTTGTTCTTTGAAAAACCACTCAACAGCAAGTTCATTCGAACAACACTCCATCTCTATAAAATGGCTACTGACAACGTGTGTAAGAAACGTCACGTGACTGCGCACGCGCGTTGTTCCAACGACTCGTACTGCATGCTCAGCATGTCTACTAAAGGCTTTGATTGAACCTCTTAGTCTTAACAAAACAAAACAAGTAACAACACGCTAGCCATTGTGACGTGTCTTTCCCGCTAAGTTTAAATCGTCTTACTCTTTCTGCCGCACCATTTATTTGAACATACGAAAAACACAAACCGAGCGGCCATAGCTTAGTTAATAAAACATTGACTTAGAATTCGAAAGGTACTGGGAAGGACCTCAACACCCACATATCCTAAGGTTTTTCCAGGGTTTTTGCTCAGTCATACCAGGTAACGGAACGGCCTGTAATCAGAGCATGAATATAGGCGCATGTATGCAAGTAACATGTTCTTATAAATGTTCACTTTCATCATACATACATTCCTACTTTATAACTCATGATGTCCCAGGATGTAAATCCTGCTTTATACACGCATAAAATATAATCGTAACTTTTGCACGCAGCAATGAATATTGGTTTCAATAAGGAAGGTTGCAGAGGTATCACAAGATGAATAGATACTAAAGCTTGAATGCGATTGCGAATGTGAAATATGCGCTTTTCGGTTTTATACGCCGTGACTGAAGGCAAACTAATGTCATTGAATCAAAACTAGTGAAAGTAAACAGAATTATATTAAGCTCAAAACTACCATACAAAATGTTTACACATTATTGTACAAAGAAACATAATGAGGAAAATATTCTTTGAACAAATCGCAATAGCGCGCGAGCTATTTCAAAATTAGCTAGAGCTAAGCACTATTCTATTTGTTGGCCACTGGACACATACATTTTAACACAACTAAGATCAAGTGAGAAGAAATATCAGTCCATGTCGTGGATTTAATGTACACTTCTACTGTCTTATTCACGATCACGTTGACGACTGTTACTGGCACGGGCATTCGAGCATTGTATCACTCCGCCATATGAGCATTCATTTGCCGATATCCGCTACGACTAACTTTACCGTGCGTTTTGACTTTTCGAAGTCAAGATTAACAAAATATGGCAATAAAATGTAGAAAATTGCAAGTTCGTGATCTATGACAGTTAGCACTTCACAATCAACAGTCAATCTTTCACGAGCTGTGATTTACGTTGGTGATTAACACTTTGCCGAGTAATACTCCATGGTGTTCGCACCTTCACGTACAAGTCGGCTTTCAACTTTCGCTTGGTCGTTGATAGTATAAAAAGCTAGTTTTACCCATAAGGCTTTGCCCAAAAAGGATTCGGATTTGTCACATAATTGCTCTGAAAGCTGATATACATAATGAAATTATAATACAAATTGACTTTATAAGCGTTCATAGAGTACAAATACGTCGCAGCGTATACCTGAATACATGACCAAATAAGGTTAATAAAGTGATGGAAATCGAGTGTTGATACAGAGACTAGCGCCTACCAGTCACAACAGATTTCTTACATTGCATCAGACTAGGGAATTTCTTTGAACACAAAGAAACTCAAGAGAGGCAAAAGATTCTAAGGAAATCTATCGTCGCCATTACAAAAATAAATAAAAAAATCTTTGTAAAACTTCATAGAAAAAGCTCAAAATAGATGGATTATTATGAGAAAATGTTAATTATTTATGACAAACCATGATTAAAGATATATCATCTCCCATATTATCCTATAACTGAAATATATAATTAAGCAAAGAAATTTTAGAAATAGGTGTCATTTTTTTTTTCCAAGAGCCAAGCATTTCAGTATAAACTTTGTAATAGGATATCCATTCCGATTACAGGCCTCTGTTTAAATTTCGCTTCAGGCTTCTATTTTTTTCCTTTGCTTCCAGTATTCCTGGAAAACTTAACGATGTTTTCTGTTCATTAGTCAAGTTACTGGAAATTTCCAGTCAGCTCGCTAGGTTGCCTAGATTTTTCAGGAATATTTCGGAAAATTCTTCACAGTGTCCTCAGGGACACATTGAGACGCTGGAACCTAGAGGAACTTAAAACCTAGGAAAATAATAATACAGTAAAAGAGAAGGGATCCCGGAAACAGATTTTTTACGTTATAATTGTGGGCTAGGCAGGCACTTATGGCTTGGGCCTGTCACTTTTAGCCTCTCAGACATGTCACAGCTTAGGTATAGCTGTCTGATCCATAAATATAAGGATTTTTTTTAAAGGAAACTAACTGCTATGTTCCCGAATTATCTTTTTCCATGACTGTACATAGAATAACTTGCCTATGGAAGTATTTTTTTTTCGTTTATATGGCCTTCATATTTCGAGCAACGGTGTATACGTTTCGTAGCCCAAACAAACTCCGGATAGCTAAGAAAAAAGGTGAAACGTATGTTGTGGTTTAGTACAATTAAACTTAACTATTATCTGATGAACAACTAATTAATCTAAAGGATTTTGCCACAATTACGAGCCTGATAGAGTAGTAGGATCTGCGGGAAGGTGCAAAAAAGCCAATTTCAATTTTTATTTCTGTAATTGTTTTTACAAATATCATTTCCAGATGAAAAGGGGTGTAGATGGGTGTTAGGGGGGGGGGGGTTACTAAAATGTCCAGTAAAGCAAAAATTTATATTTAACTTCAAAAGAAACCAACTAGCTACATACATACAAATAATATTATTGAAAACTTTGCATGCATCACACCTGGGCAGTCGGTATTCCAACCAACAAACAAGATTAGATGAAAATTTATAGTACCAGGAGACCTATACATAATGCAATAAGCCATACTCAAATTTAATGATGTGTTCTCACTTTGATAATCTTTTTTTCTTCTTTCCAGCATCACATGTAGCCAGCCACCTCACGCTATTGGCGTGAAATTAACGGAGAAGCATAATTAATACCCATGTCATGTTATCTGTGAAATATATTAACGAGGAGTTTTGTTCTATTAAACAAAATGGTAATGTAATTTATGTGTATTTTTTAAAACTTTTTTTTCTTTTTTGTATTAAGAGCTGTAATTAAAGATTTAACTTCATTCAATAAAGTATTTATTCGTTCCAGGGTGTATTGTATTACAAACCAACTTCTTCTTCTTCTTCTTCTTTTGTACTAGAGAAATGGGGAGGAACACTTTAACCATCATGCTCAGTAATCACAAAACTTATAGACCCCATGAGTCTCAAGGGTGACCTTTGAAAGGGCTGAAGGTGTTCAATGCTATGCAAGCTACGTGCTTCTTTGCAGCTCAAAAGCGTTAACGCAGTGGTTTTATTTACGTTCTGTTTATACTGTAAATCAATCATATTTGCGTAGGAGCGTGTTAATACAAGGGAAAGAACGAAATGTGGAAAACAAACACACCTACTAAGGAGAATTTATGCCCCTATTTGCGAGTTTTTTTTAAATGTCTGTTCGGCAAAACTGTACTAGCAGACTTTAATGAATATATTTTTAGAATGCTTTTTGTTTCTCTTCTTATGAATTTTGTTTTAGCCAAGGTTTAATTTGTGAAGGAAAGCGCAAATGCAACGATACCCCACGTGTTTGAAGTATTCTCCAGCCCTCTTATAAATTCTCGTCATGCACTTGAATGCCTAACAGGCAGTGTGTATGTACATCCTATTTAAGAATTGAGGTTATTTATGGCCTTTAGGCATCTATGGAATTTTATCATTTAATTTTTAAGGGCTTTGGGCAATTTTGGCTCAGGTCGGATAGACGACGATACGATGATTGCTGAAATAAAGAAAATGGGAGGAAACGAGAGAAGCCTGAGAAAACTCACGCAAACGGTGTTTGTTCACCACAAAAAACAAACCACACGAGCAGGGTTTGAACCGACGACCCCAAGCGCCTGAGGTAAGCACAATTAACCGTTGAACCACAGACTTAGGGATCTATCTATGGCTCAGGCCATCATAGGGTACGGGAAAGGATGTGGGAAGGAATCGTCCAGAGTCAAAGTTGAAGGTACTATCCCGGTATTTGCCTGGTGTGAATGAGGGAAATCCTCAGTTAGGATGGTCAGCTGCTGGTATCGAACCCAGAACCTTCTAAACAGAAAACCAACGCTCTACTGCAATAGCGAAAAAGACATTTAGAAGTGTACCCTTTCGTACACGAGAACAAACTCGGTTTCGAATTAGGAATACTTTACACACTGGAGAATTTCAAAGATGTGTCGGGGGTGCTATTCCTCTTTTGTTGGTCTCTTAGAATCCATAACACAACTGAAATTGGTAGTGACAATTCCAATCTCAACTGCAGACGCAGGACGCTGCTCCTCCACTTTAAAGAGTGACAAGTTTGCTCAGAAGCTGAATGAGAGAGGAGAGTTTGAGGACTTGGGAAATGCTATCTATTGAAAAGGAATTTGTTAGAAGCATGCCAGGTTTTAACGAGGTTGTGATCGATATCTTCGCCAGAATCAAGGAGAGAAAGGAGGAATTTTCGTTACAAACACTCACACTATAAAGAAAATAAGCTATGGATCTCAAAGAAACATCTAGATAAAGAGTTCAGGAAAGAAACTTCTTCGAAGCCGGAAAGAAATGTGTACGTAATTATGAATGCAGAATAGTTATCTGCAGTTGTAATTACCGAGAAACAAACAATTAGTCATTTATAAATGGGCAGTTTGCACCAACAAGCATCGTATTCAAGTCTGTTGGTAAGTAGAGTTATCTCATTTGCTAGCCTTAATCTTGAACTTTGTTTATCTTTTCCGTTTTTATTAATCTTACCATTAATAAACAATGGTGAATTATTCGAACACATGGAATCGAAAACGGGTCTCTTGACCAGCACTCTATCCAACGCACCAAGCTGCCAATCGAAAATGGCTCGTTTTCCACTGTCTTCTATCGTTACCTATGTTCTCAACACATGCTACTGCAACGTGGTAGTATTACTTACGTGGGATACCAACAGATGGCAGTATGTACTACAGGGATTCCTTAAGACTTGTAAGGTGTCTAACGAGGGAACCTTCCCAACTCATCAGTCGATATTAACATGAAATATCTTTTATTGTCTTTATTCGAACATATATATATATATACCGGAAATAACATTAAAAGACCCACGATCTGCCCTATTTTTATGTAATAATATTTTGAAATTGTGAAATTGGTCATATTTATATTTGCAGTGAGTAAAATGTCGCAGTACAGCCTTGTAGTTCACAAACTATTCAAGAAATGAAGCATCGTAATACACAAATGTGGTTTGGTGGGATAGTGCTATATTTTGGTTTATATCATCAATGTGGTCGCCATTTTGAAATCCGTCATATTGGACGGAGGTCAATTTTTTTGAAATGGCAAGTGGGTCGTGTGACATATCAAACAATACGAGAATGTTCCCAGAAAGTATTTACAGGTATCAGATTTGACCTACCTCTTACGGTATTGGAGTTATCTTCACTGAAAGTTTGTTGCTATGTAAATGGACCCTGTAGTACAACTTTGTTTCACACAAACCGACAAGGAAATAAAATATGGTAATACACAAAAGCGGAATGATGGAAAATGGCTACATAATTATAATTATCGCAGTGAGAAATTTGAAATTAAAAATAGTAAAAATTCTTGAATTTGCAAACGTTGGTTAAATTCTTTAATATTACAGGACTTAAGTACTTATATCTAATTTCAAGATGGCGGCCACGTTGATGATATACACCGAAATGTAGCACTACCCCCACCTATCCACATTTGTGTACCACGATGCTTCATTTTCTGTACAGTTTGTGAAGTACAAGGCTGTAAAAGTTTTCTTGTTGCAGGTATTCAGAAGATGCAAGAACAAGTGAAAACTTTTTCTTAATGTGATAAATTCTGTCAGCTATTTTTTTTTTTCAACAAATGAGGATGAGAAACGTGATTTTATACTCACCAGGAGGGGCTGGAAGAGAGAGAAAAAGATTCAGTAGTATTCGAGTGAACGGATTGACTTGTGCCATTCATCATGGATCCCCTAGCAGAAATCGAGGCAGATGTAACGAACTGTAACACTCTAGAGAAGTTTAACATCCCTCACCTCCCCTGACAATATCTTCCCTTCTTGAAATCAGAACATGTAGGGTAGGATAAGGGGAGGTCAAGCACTCATCGCTTACGGGTAGGGGTTGCGATAGATGAGAGACGTGTGGTTGGATTCTCACTCGACTCCACCTTTCTCCAGAAAGCCACATTCTCTCTCTCTCTCTCTCTCTCTCTCTCTCTCTCTCTCTGTGTGTGTGTGTGTGCTTCACTCTTGTCGTAGTTCACCCTGCTGCCCTGGTCCATTGGGTTCGAGAAAAGCTGGCTCATGGGAGATGGATGTGGGCTACAGTGGAGGGGCAAGGGAACGCCGTGCTGATGCTGGGTTCGACGTGGAGATCAATGTGACGTCACTGCCAAGCGGTCCCGGTCGAAATTCGGCTTTCTCTCTCTCTCTCTTTGCCCTCCGATGTGCACAAACAGCAGGCGAAGTCAGTCAGTAAGCCAACCATATGACTGTCATAGTGTAGTGGTGACTCGTCTAACAAATTGTTGCGACGTTGCCACTCTCATTTCGGAAATATATGAGATTCGTGCCGTCCCATGTATTACACACACACACACACATAGATAATATATATCTATATAGTATTAAGTAATATATGGGAGGGATGTGTTTTAAGCGCACACATGTTATGTCTGTGTTGCATATGTTGATACTACAAGTTGAGTCACGAGCATTAGTTATGGGTTTGCCAGCATCTGCGTCTAACATTTAGGATACTGCTTGTATTCGCACAGGCAATTGAGAGATACTGCAAAAATATATTGTTAAAGGGAAACATCTCAAAGCGTCATTATGTTTAGAAATAGAAGATTCTTCGCTCTAATTTTGCTTACATTTATCTATTTCTTTAAATTATATTTTAAAAAACTGAAAAAAAATATTAAACTAAGCAAAAATACAACGAAACTCTTTGAAAGGTAGCATAGGAGTTTCTTATAACTGAGAATTCGAATCGAGTGTCTATTTCGTCAAAATTTGCAGCATTTAGTTTTCACAGCTAAATTGGTATGGTACTTTGAAACATTCATTACTTCATGCCAGTGTTTCAGAACTAGTCTTGTGGTTCTTTGCCAATAATTTGTAAAATTTGTTGTTTAATTTTCATATTGAAGAAATAGAGGCAAGTGAAGTGAGTTTAGAGCACAGAATTCGGGATTGAGTTAGCACGTTTCGTGGCCTTATGAACTGGTCTGTTATCTCGGAGAAGCAGCAAGAAAGCAGACGACACACTGCCCATTGCTGCTGGCGACCCAGTTTTGCAATAGAAACAACCCTAGAATTACCATGTGTAGTAAGTAAAAAGCATAAAAGTGAATAATTTGACATAGGTTTGACAGTATGTAATAATAATGATAAAAA
>JAGDQP010076513.1:0-10046 GCA_022664845.1 Lepisma saccharinum
AGGTTAGAAACTATGGGCAAAACAGGTTTATTTAAAAACCGGAAACCGGTTATTTAAAAACAAAAAAACGACAATTCGGTTTTTCTCCGAACGCCGGTTTTCGTTTTCTCTGTTCAAACACCGGTTTTCAATTTTTCTCCGAACGCCGGTTTCTCCGAACTTGTCCATCTGCACAAGTTTCCCTTCTCGTAGCTTATCGGTGAGGCTGGTGTGCCCCGACCGAAACCTCTGGAACAACCTCTGGTACTTTCTAACATCCACAGCACCCTGACCAAATACGGCATCGATATTTTGTGCCGCTGCGCTGGCTGGATGTCCCTGGTGAAATTCATTCAGTACGACATGCCGTATGTGGTCCTCCGACACTGCCATCGTGGAATAGACCGTTCTCCTACACACTGTTGCACAATCCAGTGCCCTATATGACTCAGCTATGTCACGTGCCGCCTACTTCACTACTCGAGCGTGAGATGGTGTCATTGCAGCGATCATCGCACGTACGACATTATTTATGGGGATAACCCGGTACTTTGTCTTAACACTTATTTAAAAAAGCTTTATTTGTCCAAGTGAAATATGTTTCCATAATCACTCATATTGTGAAAATAAGTATTTATATTTTGTTTTTATGATCAAGTATTGCATTAATTGTTTGAGTGGTTTAAAAAAAAAGTAAATCGATGCAAAGAAGAAAAGGCATCGGAAAAGCACTAAAAAGATAATTCAATGAGAAAGGAAATACTACAGAAGGGTGCTAGTTGCAGTTTCAGCGTTCCGTACTTGTCTCTAACATATTAAGAAGCAAGGTATACTTTTGGGTAATGGGAAGGGAAGTGTTAATGTGGAAGAGGAAAATAACATACTTTCACATATTGGTAGGAATGGAGGAGGAAATGAGAGTCAACTGTGATTGCCTTTTCGCGGGTTCCACGCACTTGTTGTCATTAAAGAACTATACTCAGATTCTCTGATTTATGTGGAATAGTTGCAATGTTCGAATTGTAGCGGGGGATGGTTGGGATTATCCCCCTCTCGGCAAAAATTTTCTCTGGTACTTTCTACAGATATATACCTCTAACCTGGGAGGTGGACGATCCCAAAATACCGTATAATACATATATCACTAATTCTTCCCCCTCTCTGGAAATTGCACAAATCGAGCACTGGGTATATGCGAGATAGACAGCGTTTTTCTTGTCGTTTAGAAGTAGGTTTATGGCTGAACCATTCAGTGTAAAAATAGTAAACTAGCTAAAACTGTTAAAAATGGGCAGAATAGTTTAAGAATGGTTGATTCGCGAACGACATATCTCTAGTCAGAATTTTTCAAATAATATTGAACGAACCGGAACGGTCCGTTGCCATTACTGACGAGACGGAACAAGAAGGTTCCAGATATTCACGAACTGGAACAGCGTTCCGGCTTGCTCCCGTCCATTTCGAACCCTGGTTTGTAGACGAAATTACTTCAGTTTGTAATAACATGACGATCATAACTGAATTTGTGAACTAATTTTTCTGTCAATTTTCCATTTTCAGAAAAAGATCCGTCGGAAAATTCTCCACTCTAAAGTTAGATATTAACTCTTCCCTCACTATACGTATATGAAGTCCTTCTCATGACGTATAATAACATAGAACATTTAAACAAGAACTGTGGTAAACACAATCATTATACCAGACATAATCAAGACTTATCCCTGCCGTATCACAAAAGCCAAGTACTCGAAATCACAATATTATATGGACATTAAATTATTTAATAACTTGCCGGTAAATATTAAACATGCAAAAGACAGAAAGACTTTTAAAACTATGTTAAGAAAACTACTTGTGCAACAATGCTTATACAGTGTGGAAGAGTTTTTAGAAACAACAATAAGCCAAAGAGGAAGTGAGTGGTACACAGTAAAAAATAGCTGTGTTAATTCAACACAATGCGGTGTCCCAGCGTGACTACCACTTTTGTGTGTTAAATCAACACAACACACGGTGTTGATTTCGGTACTGTGAGAAAAAAAAGTTACGGGCACAGCTAGATTTGAACATGGGTTGCTCAGTTAGAAGTCGAGCGTTTTGCCGACTTCGCTAAATCATCAGGTGGAAAAAGCACTAGATGGAAACAATCTAGAGGATAAAAATAAATGTTGCTGAACTCCAAACACACACAAAGTTACTCTAACGACTTATGTCATGAGTTAATCACTTTTCCATTGGTCAATAAGGTATCACAATCCCCATTTATTGAGAATATGTTCCATTTCTATGAAAGCAAGCGCAGCATATGTCATGTTGTTACGATAAGCAGTAATGCCGCTTAAGTGTTTGGCTGTCGCCATCTTGCTTGTTTTTATAGAAATAGAATATTCTCAATGAATGAGAATTCTGGTTCTCAATTGACAAATGGGAAGTGATTAAACCATGGGATAAGTCGTGCAAGTATCTTAGTTTGTTTTGGGGATTCAGCAATGTATGTTTGATCCCCTACACTGTTTAAATCGATAGTGTAGTCGTTTAATTCAAATGTTGTTCACTAAATATCGTTTGCATCTAGCACCTTTTACTGTCTGACGATTTAGCTAAGTCGGTAAGACGCTCGACTTCTAACTCAGCAACCCATGTTCAAATCTCACTGTCGCCGTAACTTATTTTTTTTTACAGTACCGAAATCAACACCGTGTGTTGTGTTGATTTAACACACAAAAGTGGTAGTCACGCTGAGACACCGCATTGTGTTGAATTAACACAACTATTTTTTGCAGTGTACCTAGTATAATATTGATATTGAATTCTTTGAAAATGTATCTTGTATATATTCACTGTTGTACTATAAAGAAAGCAATTGTAGCTTTGTAATAGCTTTGTGGTGTTTTCTGTAAATGTGTTATTTCTATCTTTTATTTCGTGTGTATGTATTGTCAACCGATCATGTACATATGTGTGTGTGAAGATATGTATGTATGTGTGTGTATGTACTATATATGTTACTGAACTGACATGTTCTATACCAGTTTGCAATTTGCATGAACTTGGTCAAATGAACGCAAATAAATCAATCAATCAATCAAGTACTTATTCTATTAAAGGAATATATTCATAAAAGTACGGTACGTGAAATTACCTGGAATTTCATGTTATTACAAACTGAAGTAATTTCGTCTACAAACCAGGGCTCGAAATGGACGGGAGCAAGCCAGAACGCTGTTCCGGTTCGTGAATATCTGGAACCTTCTTGTTCCGTCTACGATATCATATTTAAGGAATATTGAAAATATAAATTTTAATATTATTTTATTTCTTTAGTTTCATATTGTCCTATCATTATTGAAAAATGAAAACTTATTTTTCTATAATTGAAATGTTAAATATAAATTTCAATTTTTGCAGTATGGAAATGACACATTCAACAAAGGTGCTATCATGAATGCTGCTTTTCGAACTGTGATTCAACGGACGAAGTTCCATTGCTTCGTCTTCCATGATGTTGACCTCATCCCAGAAGATGACCGTAACATGTACTCCTGCCCTCCCCATCCACGACATCTTTCAGTTGCGGTCGACGAACTCCAGTACAGGTGAGCTGGTTCATAAACCTGTTCCGAAATCGTGAGACTGTGTTTCCCAGATAGCAGAAAGTGTACTTCCCTTGTCGGATACTATCTTGACCCTCCCACCGGACTTCTTGTATCGCTAATATTAGAGTAGTCAATTTATGAAAATTAAGTAAAAAAAATCTTAAATCATGAAACTTGGTAGGCTATACATATAATAGTTGGCCGCCCAAGTAACATACTAAAAGTACCCTCAAATTAAAGTTGTGATACGGCCATAATGATCTTTTTTTTACTTTTCGCTCTACCGCGCTTTTTTTTAAAAAAAAAAATAGTTTGTTAATAATAAAATTACAAATTAGACCATTCATTGGTTGACCAGAAGCCACAAAATGGCACTAAAGCTAAACTGACTGTCATAGCATTCTATTTTCATTAGTCATCTTTAAAATAATGAAGGAAGAAATTAATGCCCACAACATAAATTGATTGCTCGCAAAAGTTTTTTTTCTAAATTGATTGCTCAATTTTTCTGTGAAGAAATAACATAAATGATAACATCAGTACACAAAATGTTTGCACTAAGAATTAAATATCATAAAATTGCGAGTAACCCTCACTTAAATTTTAATGTTTGGTAAAAACACCAAAAGGTTATGTACAAAAGTACTGTTTTCTGAAAAGGAAATGTTGCATTTAGATTCTTGAACAGAGCATTACTGTAAAGAAATGGGACTGATCAAATTAAAAAGTAATAATTATTATTATTTTAAACTAAACAAACTTTATTTAAAGCTCTTTTCGATGTGACGTATAGCATAGTTTACGCGAAAATTGAATGAACCATCTGTTACTACGTATTTCTTGACATGATTTAGCGGTGTAGAATTGTCAGCTCTACAACCTCGTAGTAAAGGCAGCAGGGTTGAAAGAAATCACGATTTTTTTTCTTCAAATGAATAATTTTTGTTGATTTTTTTAATTTAAATCTATTTTTATTATTTAAATAAAAATTTTCGATTTAAATAACTTGTGGCCCTGAAAAAGCTACTAAGTTAGCTTTTTCTTTTCAAATACCTTAACCAGTAAAACTTCAGTAAAATTCACGAATATGTGGTGTTCGCTTCAGAAGATAGCTATGGAAAATAGGCAGTGATTCCGCCAGAAACCTCCAGCTTAGTGAGTGAAGTAGTTCAGTGTCTAAATTGGCTTTGCATTTTTTCAAGTTCTGTGGAACGCGGAAAAAAAACAGCTGGATCAGTGACGCCCTGTGGGAACGTCACCCCCCAAACCCTCGAGACCCCCCCCAACTTTAGAAATCGTGCAAAACTCTACTTGCACCCTCCCAATTTTGACTTTACCCCCAAACTCTGGATCGTGGGGACCCGATTCAATACCGGCTCGTGCCATTGCCATGTGGGTTTTGTGGTGAACAAAAACCGTGTGCGTGGGTTTTCACAGGGTTCTCTAGTTTCTTCCCTATTTCTTTATCCCACCAATTCTCCCATCATCATCCATTCGGTCTAATCCAAAGTTGCCTACAGGTCTTAAATAAAATTCAGTTCAATAAGAGCTATTTTATGCAGTCAAATCAATGGAGGATACGCAACTTTGCATTTTCATCCTTCAACACACACACATACGTAAACTTTATACTTCCATTGAGTATAATTTGTTTTTGAGCAATTTGTGAAGAAACCAATAATTTAATACAAATACACAAACTCGTAATGTTACAAAACAATCATATTTGTTTTCTACACAAAGACTGGATTTTCTGTTTTCTGTGTGTTCGTTTTCATACGTGAGTGAATTGTTATTAACGTCCTAAACGAGCTGGTGAGCTCATAAGGACGGGACCTACAGATTTTGGTAAAGTGGATCCCGAACTAGTCCGTTCAATGGACCCCGGCACGATTTGAACCCGTGACCACGCACACAGAAAGCGAGGGCTCGTCTTCATACGTATTACAAAAATAAACACACTTGTAATACAAATTGTAAACTTATAATGTGAATTGGGTTCCTACATTCTCTTCTAAATATAGTCAATCAAAATGAATCAATCAAATAATAATAACCACTGGCGTGACAGGCCCTGAGCCTGCCCCAACGCCATCTGTCCGTGTTTGGTGGAACTGCATCCACCTGAGTGGCGACTGTGTGGTCAGCACTGCGCGCACATAACCACGGATAGTCGTATCAGGGGCTTTCTAGACCGAGTAGCCGTCACGTCTTTATTCACATGACTCCCCACTTTGCCTCACGACACTGGGTGGACGCCTAAAAGCGGGACATCAGCCGGGAATTGAACCCGAGACCATGCAGACATGAGTCCAACGCTCTAACTACTAGACTACGGAGCCCCTGAATCAATCAAATAATTCGTTACATTCTAGGTCGATCACTTTCGTTTTGGTTTACCTCATAAGCGCCTATCATCACGTAAGAACTAAAGGGTAAATTTCAAGCTTATAAATGATTCAAATCACAGAATGATTAATAATAATTTACTTTATTTCTACTTTTTTTTAAAAAATCCACTTCTGATATAATTCAATCAACCCTGATAGGCAAATATTCAAGATGTCGTCCTTTGCCCATCTCTAAGCCTTGCCGATATAATTCATTTTCAGCCTCATGGTGGTAATGGTGAAGCTGCTTCCCTTCACCATGATAGGTTTTTTTTTCGGGTTTATCTTCCCCTACCCTTTGTAGATCCCTGTACTAACTACAAGGCCCGGGATATTTCCGGTACACACCATATCTGGTCGGTATTCCCCTATCCGCCACCTGGGGAGGCGCCAGGTGGGAGACCAGTAACTTCAACCCGGAGTGTAGTGTAGTAGCTAGTACTACAAAATAAGTTTATATTTTTAAACATATGGGAAATAGAATATGGACACTTACAAACCATTTGTGGAAGCATCATCAATGCTCTACTTTTTCATTTCAATTATCTTGTTGAAGTTAAGGTGCCAAGAGATTTTAGGGGGGCTGGACTCACCCTAACCCCCCTTTACTGACGCCTCTGGTTTTATATTCCTTTGAGGAACGTCACCCTGTACAATAATGATATACCTATATGATAAGCTGGGAAACTTAGCAGATATGCTAATTCTCTAACAATAATGTGATATTAATTATGTACGATTTCATTTTGTCTTTAAGAGTTAATGACATTTCAATCCTAGTAACACAATGAGGAATGTAAAGGCATAGAAAATGAGAGCAAAAACATATACTTTTCTTACTTAAAAAAAATCTTTATTCTTGTAACAGCAATTGAACATCTAACTAGACTAATTCCTCTATTTTAAATTTGTAGTAAAATTGTTCTCGAAAATATGAAACCAAGAATTTTGGGTTTGAATTGGAAGGCATCTCGTAGGAAAGATTTTTTATTATTACTTTAAAAAACGATATTCATAACTTGTACACATTATGAGGATGTTAGAGTCTATTTATTGATTTTTTTTTTTTTCCTTTCCTTTAGACTTCCCTACAAAGTTCTGGTTGGTGGCGTATTTGCAATTCGAACGGAGCACTTCTTCAAGGTGAACGGCTATTCAAATCTTTACTGGGGCTGGGGAGGTGAAGATGATGATATGGGATACAGGTAAGAGCATTTGAAACTTCTCAACAAACAACATGTTTTGAAATCATCCTTGCTGTATTTCACAACTAATCCGTTCCATCTCAGTTGAGACAGCTCAAGAATTAGCATTATTTTCTCTGTGTTCTCTTTATGGAAATTTATTTCTTAATTTTTTCGAAAAAAAAAAAATACTGCCCAAATATTCATTTTTTAAAAAGTTCATTGTTTATAATTATTGAAGCTCAAAATGTGGAATGCCGTACTTCTTTTGACAAATCATATCTCTTTTCATTTTCCCACAAGAGAACCTTGTGTCTAAGTGTTGAAATTAACACAGAAAAATTGACAGCCACCATGACAGGGATTCGAACTCGGATCTCCCAGTTGCCAGTTGGGTATGCTATCCATTACACCACTACGGTCTGGCGAACCCTCTGTATATATAGAATGTTCCTCCCCGCTCGACACGCTCCCACCTCATTGCTGGTGATAAGGCCTACACACTGCTCTATCGGAGGGCATTTTTAATTGAGGAATCTTCTGCAATAGTGCAGTACAAAAGAATAGATTCCAAGCAACACAGATACTTCATTATGACGTCACACTAAGATAAAAAATGGTTTACAATGACGTAAAAACACGTGTTAAATTATAGCAAAATGTCAACCGTCGAATAGACGTCATTTATATGACGAACGCATGACGTGTTAGTAATTCTCACTTGACGTTTGAACTATTTGCCTATTGGGGACGCGTAAGTTATGCAAAAGGTTAGGATGATGACGTTTAAGTATCGTTTCAGCAATGCCGGCATATTTCTAGTACTTGACGAACCAAATTACGACATTTTCCTTCGCTTGACGTCTTTTGAGATTTCATGACCGATAAATGACGATGATTTCACGTGTCCGGCTGCTTGGGATGTTTTTACATATTAGTTGAGCCACAAGCGTACCTTTCGTATGGAAATGTTGAAATCAACACAGAGACATTGTCAAAATTTGGGTAGACAGATTTATTTGTGTGTTGCTGCTTGATTACGCGGGCATTGTAGCAGTAAGTACTTGCCCACAATAAGGGTGATTACTGTTGACCGTGAAGTCGGCGACAAGCGTTCTTTTACTTCGATAAAGAGATACAAGTCAAGTACTTGCGAGTACGTTTAAAACGCCTTGACCAGCTTTTCCTTATGAAAAGTAACTATCAAACCATAGACTAAATAATTAGATAGATTATCCCGCCTACCTATTTTCGCCTGCGGTAAGGAGCACGTGATTTTGAACCCTGCCGCTAGGTGACTCTGGCGCCTACCTTCAGTCACTGGTTCTTTCCAGTAGTATCCACCAGACCCACCAAACGGAACGATTCAAAATCACGTCCTGTTAAGCAAAATCCCATCGATTTTACCGCAGACGAAAATAGGTAAGCGTTATAAGTCTATCTTACTATTTAGTCTATGACCAAACACGATGCTATCGTTAGTGAGGCTCAAAGATCAGTTTACATACTATAAGAAAAAAGTTTGGCTAATGATTATAAGAACATGCTGACAAAAATTAATTTCTATTTGGGTAAAACGCATTAATTTGTCCCATATATCGTATTAACTACGTTTTGTAGTGTATATTTTTGTGCACATTATTTCACATTTCTGTAAGTCATGAAAATTGTCATTTATATTTTCCTGTTAAAAATTGAATGGAGAACGCTTAAAAAAAAAGATGCAAGGTAGTAAATACGGTTAACCATCTGAAACCTATATTTAAAAAAAAAAAAGTTATCACTGAGCCTCCGCAATCCAGGAGGCAACTTTGGATCGACAATGAGTAGGCACGCGAGTTCGAACCCCGCGGCCAACCATCCTGACCGAGGATTTACAGGCTTTCCCTCAGTTTCACCAGACGAATGCCGGCCGGGATGGTACCTTGAGTAAGGCCCTGACTGATACATTCCTTGTCTTCTCCCTTATTCTATCCAGAACCAAAGATACACAAAGATCCTTCAATAAATTCAAATTTCTGGCCTCACTAAGGTCTGACTTTTGAAGCTGTAATTTCTAACCAACTCTTTGGATCGTGGTAATTTCTTTTAACCCTTTATCCCTCAGGAAGACAGTAACGAAGTGGAAGGTAGGCATCAAGTGAAATGATTTTCATTGAATGACTGAACTTTTATAACCGAATGGTTTCTAACAATTTATAGATATACAGGGTGGTAAGGTTACGGACCGACAAACTTCGGGAGGTGATAGTACAGTGAAAAATAAAGATTAAAGCCCAGACAACAGGGGGGAAATTCCGAGGCGTTACGGAGCTACAGCGTGCCGAAAGCGTGGGAAAATAAACTTCAGAGCGGATTATTGCGAAGACGAGAAATCGGAGAGTAGGCGGTTGAGAGTAAATTAGAGGAAGTCACACCCGGGCTATCCAAAAATGCATATTGGAACATCCTACAAGCAGGGCGCAAGGGATTCCCCAAAGGAAGTAGGGGATTATCAGAAAGTCTTCCAAGTAAAGATGGGTCGAAAGGACCACAAATGGGATGAGTTGTCAACAGGTAACAATAATTCATTGCCGGCACATCGATATCTCAACGAGAATTAGTTATGACAATTTTTATAAAATAATGCGTGGTTGCATATTGGACAGGGGTGATAATTAAAGACAGTCAACGAGCGTATGGCTTATTTATTAGCAATGAGAGAAACTAGGAGTATCCAGTCGGATGCTGGTGAGTACGCATCTCAACAGCTTCAGTGTAGTAAAAAAGACGTCCTCTTTAGTCGAGTGGTCAGTGCTATCAGGCGTCCGTGATGTCACAGCAGTCTTGCATTGAAACCCGCCTGGAAAAGAATCAGATGTATGATTAAAGCGTAACAGCATGCAAAGGATGGACGG
>JAGDQP010076514.1:0-10046 GCA_022664845.1 Lepisma saccharinum
TCATCAGACATACACTCTATGTGTGTATGTCTGATGAGGATCTTGGCTAGAAGGTCGAAACGTTACATGTAATTTAATTTTTTACGAATAATATAGCCTTGTTCAGCAGTTCAGTGTTTTTTGTTCTTTGAACTGTTACTCTTCAATAGAATTTAGTTATATAAGGACATTTCTAACTGGTAGTCTAAGTACGTGTTCAATAGAATTTGAATGTAATTTATGTATGACCTCCAGGCAACTATGACTGAAGCCAGAATAGAAGTGGGGTAGGATGTAGGAAAGAAGTCCACCATGGCCTATTTTCGAAGAACCATTCCAGCATTAACCTTGTGTCACTGAAGATAACCTGGATATATCTAAGTCAGGATGGCTGCCGCGGGTATCGAACTCAGGACCTATCGAATTCGAACTCAGCGCTCTACTAACTGAGCTACGGCGTTTCGGTGCATGTCATTAAAAAACTATTTTCTTATTTCACACAAAACTTAAAGTGCTGCCTTAACTTGATGTATCATTCATTATTACACAAGGGAGAGGAAATGCTCTTTCAAGCAGATGTCGTCAAGGTGATAATATTGTAACATATATTTTAAAGTGGGCGAAATACTTCCGTACCTGTTAGTGTATTTTAGTCATGTTATAGATAATGTAGATAATAGTTTCATTATTATGGTCTATTAATTATAATATATTAGGCATCTTCCCCCCCAAATAAATGGGCATCTTACACAGATGTGTGAAGTAAAATGCACATTTTGATATATCAGTTTCACAGCCCATATATACATTGTGTGAGCCTATTGCGTAGCCTAGCCGGTGACGCGCTCGACTTCAGTGCGAGCGGTCCCGGGTTCAATTGTGTTGACCCAGCATCGTGAGGACGATTGGGGAGCTGCTGTGAATAAAAGACAGTGACGATCACGGTTGAGAACTTTGGCTTTCCTCTTCCAACACATCTGGTCAGCGTGGGAGCAGTAGACTAACTCCTCCTTCCGGGAGAGACCTCATCCAGTACTGGATTGAATATGACTGTGAATTATTATTATTATATCCATTGTGCATATATGTAGTTTCATGTACTTCTGTCGAAAAGCGTATGAATGTTCAATATATATTTGTGAAAAGTTTTGCTATTCTGTTTCTTTTAATTACTCCACAATAGCTACTAGACCATAATGTGACCAACTTCATAGAAGTGCTTATAACATAAACATATGAAAAAGTTACTGGAAAGTCCGTACTTGTCCATAATCGATCCATATGGATATCCAATGGTCGTTACAGTCGAGTTTACTTTGGACGTCCTAAAGACGTTCTTTCGCTCCTCTGTTGGACGTTCTATGGACACAAAGTGGATGACATAGATGCATCCAATGGATGCCCATTGGACATACTTGTGCTGTGTGGGGAGGAACTCCAGGGGGTGCCCTCGATATGCGAGCTCGGGGAGTGGACACTTCTTCCCCCCTTACGCCGCCACTGGAGAATTGGTAATGGTTTATTTCTATTGGTATATGTATTCAGTTGAAATTTGTCCATTGGTTTCATGGTGATGTATTGCTTAATTAGTTTGTACATTTCCCAAGTGTTCGAAGCGGCGGAATTTGAACCTGGAACCTTTCGATTATTGGTTTCGTCATTGTAACTACTAGATTTTCGAGTGACTGTTATTTTACTGTTCCTTTAATGTTACAAAGGCTGTTTCTGAAATAAAGGCAAACGTGTAGGCTTAATTCGGATATTAGGAACGCTGATTGGATCTTGCGTTAGAGCTTTAAAGGCTGCTTCGTTTATTTATCTCTGTCATACTGTCCCATCTAGTAATTGAGAACATTGCTGATAGATGTCAGTGTCGTAAGGTATCAGTGTTATGGTCCGCCTTAGTACATTAGTGAGGTCTACGGGTCGGGCCACCTGCTACACGCCGTCATGATGCCGTTCAGTTCAGAATCGCCTCTTATAGTCAATGATGGCCCACTTACCGGTACGTCGGCAAGCACCTTAAATCCATATGTTGGGTCGACTTTCTTTTGCCGCTCTTATAATGACTTTGTGGACGCCGCCGTCCAGCAACTTTCGGGCCACCTATTTCACGGCGGCAGCCTCAAACCTAGACGTTGGCTAATGAGCCTATGACGGCTTTTTACTAATGAGGTAAGTCGTACTTTCCGAAAAGTCCACAAGATTTGGAAAATATTATAGCTCAAAATTTCAGAGAAATGAACATGAAATGAAAAATAAAATGTATTTTCAGTATTGGTCGGAATTTTGGAAAGTTATCGTTGACCAGGCGGCAAAGTCATAGACTTCGGATTGGCAATGGGTAGGTAAGTGGGTTCAAACCCCGTGGCCGACCGTCCTGACTGAGACTTTACAGTGTTTCCTTCAGTTTCACCAGCCAAAAGTCAGGATGGCTCTTTTCTATACCTTCCTCATCCTTTACCTAACCCATCCGGAGCTGAGGTAAAGATGCCAGAAAGCCAGAAATGAAAATTAAACACATTGTTTGGAAAGTGTACAAGAACAGCAAAATACTATAGATTGTACTTTTTGAAGAGTTCAGAAGTGTAATATCAGTGTGGCATATTTTACATTATGTTGTTCTTTGTGCAGAAGTGTAGTTTAATTTGTTGTATAAGAAGTGTAAGTTAAGTATAATATACATTTAAAAGTATTATATAGGTCGTACTTTTATGAATGCTGTGTAATAAGTGGAAAATAAGGAGTATTATATTTTACAGCGTAGATTATAGTTGTTAAAAGCGTACAAGTGTACGCTTTTAACCTAAGTACTACTTTCAGAAAAGTAAACAAATAAGTTTATTATATGCCGTAACGTCTGAAAAATTTACATTTAAGAAAAATATATGTATGATATTTTACGCTGTAGCTCGCACATTCAGAAAATAAGTACAAAAATAGTGCGTGGTATAGATTTTAGAATAGTCATACTTTTACAAAGTGGAAAAGATGTTCAAAACAATATATGTCGTAAAAGTGTAGATGTGAAAAGTAAATTTAAACTTCCTATTCAATTTTACACTGCAGGTCATACTTTCAGAAATGTAATGCTGGCTCACAAACTTTTAGTTGGTTTATTTTGGAAACGATAATAGCTCAAAACTTCCTTTAGCAGCAATAAAGAACTCAGAATGAGCTTCAAGGAATTGAAAGTGAGGGCTTAGCATTGACCTGTCCCCTCCGCTTTATTTCTAAAATTCCTTTGAAATGAAAGTAACTCAATATTTTTTTTCTTGGAACTCAAAACAACTCAAATCAAGCTCAAAATAATGCATATGTTGACTTGTTGAAAAATTCGAAAGTGAGGAGGGAGTGGGGGTGGGGGCTAGCATTAACCTGGTCCCTCCACATTATTTTTAAAAATTCCTTTGAAATGAAAGTAACTCAACTCAAAACTTTCTTTCTTGTAGCTCAAAACAACTCAAACCGAGGTTAAACGAATCCATATGTTGAACTGTTGAAATTCGAAAGTGGGGGGCTAGCATTAACGTGGTCCCTCTGCTTTATTTTAAAAAATCCTTTGAAATGAGTAGCTCAAATTGTTTTCCTTACAACTCAAAAGAAATCAAACATAGCTCAAAGGAATGTCATAAAAATGTATTTAAAATGTCATTGGTGGGGGCAAATTAATGTACATTTTGTGTTTCCACAAGGAAACTCTGCGAAAGAGCTTTTTGATTCCATGCCAACAACTCGAAGGAACAATACTCCTTCGTATAAAACATTGAAACGATGGTTGGTTCAATTTCGAACAGGCTCGTATTTCACCACTGAGGATGAAGGAAGTTCTGGGAGGTCTGTGGCAGTGACCTCTTGAGAGAATGTAAACACTGCGCATCAAATGGTTGAGGAAAACTGGTGTTTTGCAGCTAAATGCAAGACCATGAACATATCACGAAGCAGATAAGCAAGAATTAATTAAGTCAAGTGGGCCTCAAATACCTCAATGCTGACCAGAAACATAAACTTGTGGAAACTCCGTGGACTATTCTTCAGCATTATGAGAGGAGTGAAGCAGGTTTGCTCACAATGAATGAGACCTGCTTATTTCAGTACGATCCCTAGACCAAAGACCTGTTCAAACAATCGAGCCATTTATGATTCCCCCGACTAAAGAAATTCTGGAACAAAAGTTTTTTTTTGGGGGGTGGGTGGGTAAATGTTTGGGATTCTGTAGAAAAGGGGAAACAGTCACAGCAACTAATTAAACATCACTAATTGGACAAAGCGAGGTAAAAGCTGGTCAAGAAACGCTGTATTGAGGAAAGTAGTCAACAGCGTTACAAGACAAGGACCCTGAAAACAAAACCTTCCATCCTAACGCAGAAACAGGTCCGATACCAAATTTAAAATCGTGGAACATCCTTCTTATGCACCCGATCTATCACACAGTGGCTACAATCTGTTCTCCAATCTTAAGGAGCACTTGAATTACATACATTTTTTCTGCTTGTGAAGATGTGCTGGAAACCATCGATTTCAGGTCCAAATACAAACATATTTCCTACAGGCTCTAAAGACGTCATAAGTGCGTTCAATTTTGAGGGGAATATGTTGAACAACTGATAAATTTAATATTCATATACGATTATGTTTTCTTAGTAAAGCCCAGGACTTATATGCATGCCCTCGTACATGTTCCAACTTTTATAAATCACTGGTTTTTCTTTTCTTTTTTTGTAATAATTTACGAGTGATCAAGTTTCCAAAACAAACTATATCACTCGTTTATTCTTGTAAATCACTGAGTTCCCTTAATAAAAGGAAAGAAGAAAACTTCCCGTATAATTGTCTCTTGGAAAGAAATGATCACATGCAGCACAAGTTGTAGAAAAAACAAAAACAAATCTAAGATTTAAAAAAAAAAAATAGCTGAACAAGGAAATGACTAATTCCTGAAGATTATATAACAGAGAATAGTATGTACTTTCCCCTCAATCTTCCTCACTATAGCCTATCAGTATGTGCATATGTGTAAGTGATTACTAATCTGGTTTCTACACGCACATGTAGACACACGAGTAAAACAATAATAATAAAAAAAAATCTGGGGTAACCATTAGAGCATCTACAGGAACCACACCCGGAATACATGGAAGCAGGAAAACCAGTTTTAAGTCTTGTTTTTTTTTTTTTACTTCTCCCACACTGCCGTGATTTACATTTCATCGCTGGAGATATATATATATAAAAAAAGTGTTTCTTTCAGAAATTTTCTTTCGGGGCTACAAAATCAAGTCGTTGGGGGTCTCACGAAAATTTTAAATAATGCATATTGATTGACTCCTAAGTGCTAAAATATAAAACAACACTAACATTACTTAAGAACATGTCATACTTCCTTAGTTAACCTCAAAATAACATGAACAATATTTATAGAATCTACTTTTATATGCGTATTTCAGTATACGTTTGAGTAATATATAAGTGCTAACACTAATTCTTTCGGGGGTGCGGTTGAAAACCTCCGGGAGTGGGGCTTTGCCCCCCCCCCCTCCCGAAAGTATGCCTGGAAGAAACAGTGTAGCAGAAAAGGGAGAATGCGTACAAGAAAGGGAGATTGAATCATATCCATTCAATGCATCTTTTAAAATAGATCATGTCATCTCTATTGAGCCGACGTGGTTTGTGCAACAATGATTATGTCCACAATTTTGAGAGTGGGAAAATTACAGCCAATTAATGGATCAAGATCATTTTATCATACTTAGCTCACTTACATTTCTCTAACACACAACACAAAGTTATGAATTTATTTTTTATAATTCTATCTTAACGCACAAATTATGAATGTATTTCCTAATCTGACTTTGTTCTGAAACAAAAAAATATGGATTTCTTTATTATAACTTGGCTGTACACAAAAATTAGGATTTATCTGGCTATAACTCTGTTTTTAAGACACAAATCACGCATTTATATAGATTATAATTTTGCCTTAACGCACACATTATGAATTTATTTACAGTAAAGTTGTCTTTAAAATACAAATTACACGTTTATTTACAAAAATTATGCTTTCATATACTAAATTATGAATTTTCATCATAGAACTTAATCTGAAAACACAAGTTACTAACCTATGTACTTACTTATTCTAGATTTGCCATAATACACGAATTATGAACTTACTTATTTCAACTTTGTCTTCACAAGCTATAAAAGCTCTGTTTCAACACAAATTACGAACTTACCTGCTATAACTTTGCCTTAATATAGAAGTTATTACATTTTTTTTTACAACTTTACGCTAGAACACAAATTATGGCTTTACCAAAACACACGCTAGGAATTTACTTATAATCTTGCCTTAACTGACAACTAGTTGCTGTTTTGTTTTGAAACAACACACAATGGATAAAATTTGACATTTAGCCAATTTGGGTTATTACGTGGTTTACACATGTGAAGGGTTTTATGGGCTGTATCAGTGACATTTATTAGATATGAACCGAATGTAATCAAAATCGAAGTACTCAAATCTAACAAGTAAACCAATCAATGGTTCGAAACGTTTGCTTTTTTTTCATACCAAACTCGGCAGAGAAATAGGGGACATCAAGAAACCTCCAGAAAGCACGATTTAAAAGTGCTTTCGTTTATAAAGGAGGGAGCAGTGGCCAAAAATTTGATTAAAAAAATAAAATAAGTAGTCTACTTGGAGTGTGAGCTAAGTCTGAAAACACACTTTTATTTGTAAAACGCTTATAAAGAAATGAAAACAAGTACCTATTAATAAATACTGGGTGAAATGCACTATCAGTTAGAGGCTACGTTTGTCATGGCCGCCATCTTGAAGTCGGCCATCTTGAATCTAGTTCGATTTTTAAAATGAGAAGATGGTCACGTAATATATCAGTCTGGGCTAGAATTTAACCAGAAATACATGGGTGAAAGACTGTTTCCCCATAAACTATGGCTCAGGTCGTATGGATGATGATGGGATGAATTGGTGGAATGAAGGAAGTGGGATGTCCACCACGAAGTCAACATGGCATGAGTAGGGCTCGATCCTACGACCCCTAGCACCAGAGGTGAGCGCTCTACCAACTGAGTCACCGCGGCTCATTGTTCTATTGTTGTGTGCAGCGAAATATATGTGAATAGTTATTATGGAACACCCTGTATTATTGCATTTTATTTAATGATATTTTTAACTATCTAAGAAGAAAACTATTTGAATAAGAATTAACAATCGGAAAATAGAAACCTCTAAAAACAGAAAACTCAAAGAAAAATCCGACAATATTATTTCAGTAATGAGAGGTATTTCTCAAGCAATATCAAAACATTAACACATCAATCAAGAAAGGTATCAATATTGTCATCTAAAAAAGAAATAACAAAATTGAGGAGTACAGGGAAAGAAAGGGGATGCCCAAGAAAGGTAATTTCTCGTAATCTAACTATCGCATTTACTTCCATGTATTTAATGTTCTAAAACCCACTGTCATGCTATGCCGCTAAATTGGAAGGTACTCTTCAAGAACTTTGAATTCAGATCAGGAGGTATAATTAACCATTGAATCTTAGACTTGGACTCTGACATTGTCATTCAGAGGTAAGCTTATTTGGAGAATATTAAAAGGGCAAATTTATATCTTATTAATTCTTAAATATCTTATTATAAACTGAGTCTCGATGGAGACATATCTTTCGGAGGACGAAGATTGTGTTTCAGTGACATGGCTTTACATCTCTCGCACACTTAGAGTCACATATTCAACACGGTCAATTAACGCAACGTAAAGGGGATCCATCCAAGTCCTCACAGCAAAATCCATGACTTACGTAACACTATTACTGAAATATGAAACACTATTATGAAATATGTATCGAAGTGTTACAAGTATCTACTTGGGTGCGTACGTATTAGTGTTATAATTATTTTTATTACTGAAAACACATACTGAAAGAAGATAATTCCCACAATACATAGATTCTTGACTACACTCAAAAACATTATTGGTGTTTATTGCCACCCCAAAAGGTGTAATAGAACACCTCTCTACCTCTACACCAATTCCACTGCTGGGTAACACCAACTCTAGTGTTGGTTAACACCATCCGGGGTGTCCAATACCGTTTCTGGTGTTGACAAACACCTCTACCGGTGTTCAGAAACACTGTTAGGGGTGTTAAAGTGCACCGCTAGAAGTGTTAGGGAACATCTTCAATGGTGTTTATTACCACTTCTAACGGTGTTTCTGAACACCGGTAGAGGTGTTTGTGAACACCAGAAATGGTATTGGACACCTCGGATGGTGTTAACCAACACTAGAGTTGGTGTTACCCAGCAATTGAATTGGTGTAGAGGTAGAGGTGTTCTATTACACCTATTGGGGTGGCAATAAACACCAATATTTTTGTGAGTGTAGGCGTTACTGAGATGTTTTATTATTTAGTAAATCTTACAAGCAATGATAGCTCCTTCTCATAAAGTCCGCAGCGATTGGAAACGGACTTGGTAACAATGGTAACTGTCAGTGGTATTTGGTAGATAGGAGTTTTACAGATGTGAAACGCAAAAAATTAAATTGTATTAGGATAAGCAGTCCAGTAAACTATATTATATTAATAAAATTTAGATAATTCATATTTAATCAAATAGAATATAAAAATAAATACATAGTAAATAATACCTAAATAAAAATAATCAATCTGTGAGCAACTAAATATTTATAGGTATATAATCTATTGGTATGGAGTGTCCTCTTCAGGATTTTGTCTGATTTGGCTGACGTGTGTAGTCATAACTATCAAGGGATAGTCCGGGGGGAAGTTCCCTTAAAAAATGAGATACCTTTGGATATTATAATGTATATTGCAGTTAATTGCATGTAGTTATATAGTTTATATGGTTATTATCTGATTTGCCCGCCCGTTGTTGCGGGGTGAATAAAATATGTTGTCAACAATCATAGGGACTATCACCAATACTCGCTTCCCAGTGGCAGGCTGCGCTTCCCACTTGGTGAGTTTTAGGGAACTGCTCCCCCATTTATTATAACATACTCGTGTAACATATTGTGACATACACCTTCATACCAAATTTCATATTTCTAGGTCGAACGGTGTGGAAAATGTTCTTTGGGCGGCCTTTGTCAATCCAAGATGGCGACTTTTTAAAAATGATGTAATATTTTCTTAAACTACTCTTGATACCTTTATGCCCAATTTCGTATCTTTCGCTGAAACAATGTAGAAAATGGTTTTGGGGTGGCCATTTTGAATCCAAGATGGCGACATATATGATAACTTCCCACACGGGTCCAATATCTGATCATGAGCGAAAAAATCGTTCCAATCAGTCAAGCCGTTTGCGCGTGATGATGACGCAAATATACTAACATTCAATTTTATAGAGATGTATTTAATTTTTTTATCGATATCATAACTACTTAAATGATGACTATGAAAACCAGATTTCTACAAAATCGTCTCGGTAAGCATTGTAAAATAATAAGAGCCTGTATTCTTGTTTCTGCTCAATTGGCCTACACTTTATGTGAGTATTTATACTGACAAGAAGTGTTCCACGCCATTTTCTTTCCTAGAATATTTACAAATATTCATAAAGTATAGTTTCATCTCCGCCAGGTTTTTGCTAAACTTACAAGTTACAGCTGGGTTCGAATGAAGTAATGAAATGATGCTCATGGTATTAAGTGTTTTGCTGCTTTAATAATCATAAACATGGTAGTTACATTTGGTGACCGACATATGATCATACTTATGCTCATTGGTTCCTAGTTACCAAATTCATGCTTCTTTATATTTGCCGTACACGCGCACATCAACAATATCTAATAATATAATTAACACAAAATGGTACGCCTGCTTCAAACTTGACAACACAATGATGTAATCATTACTTAAACACCTCATATTTCCGTAAACATCGTAAAATAACACTCATTGATATCGACAAACCATAAAAGAAGCATAAACAAACATTTTATCTGGTGTAGTAAAAAGTAATCCATTATTTTTGCATGACATTGAAGGCTTGACTTACCATAGTT